>BMAC01000227.1:412090-465489 GCA_014905375.1 Phtheirospermum japonicum | reverse complement strand
GATGATAAATTAAGGTGCATGATATAATGACTCCGACTATCCAATACTAATTATTGTAAATTATTATTATTATTAAAATAATATATTTACAAATGMAATAAAAATTAATATTTAAATGATATATGGATTACTAAATAATAATATATATTAATAAAGAAACCATAAAATAATAAATAAAATAAATAAAAATTACAATTTTTAATTTACAGACGGAGTAGTTTTCGTTGGTAATTAAAATAAAAAATTGGGTTACCGAAAGAAATGTCAGTTGGTAATAAATAAAATTATAAAAAAACTCTAAAAAATAAATTAATTAAATAAATATGAAAAAAATAAAAATTTACCGGCGGCCATTTCCGTAAGTAAATAAAAAAAATTAATGACGGACTAGTCTACCAACGGGCTATGTCCATCGGTAATTTTGGCCATCGGGAAAAATCATCAGTAATGACTGACTTTTACCGACGGATGCTACCCATCAGTAAATTCCATCAGCGTTTTCATGTTCTTTTGTAGTGTATATTGAATATGAATTAATTTATTAATGCGAATATTTTGATATAATGTGCGTGATTTGATTACAGTAGTATACTTGGTAGGTAACATAAACTAATAGAATTTTACACAATGTTTTGAAGTATTTCTACATTCTCGTGTGTTACTGTGCGTGCATGAATTGTTGGGGGAGTTTTTTGTTTGACTTAACATCTATATGTACTTGAATTTTCTTCCAATTTCATGAGAAAGGGAGATATGAAAAGTAATAAATAAATGCAGATTGTTTCATTTTGTATGCGCCGCAATTTTTTCTCACATGCATATCTTTTTGCATCTATTGCTGAGTTCTTCGATAATGCAGTGGATGAAGTAATCATTTACAATGTTGTACACTAGAGCACTTACCGCGGGCTGATAACATTCGAGCTGATTAACTCGCCAGGATGGCAGGAACATTGGGTACCTGTGACACAAGAAAGGTCACATTAATGGAGTTGAGTTACAGTAGTGTGAACAAATGAAAGGAGCTTATGGAGATTGATGTAAAAGAGGATTGGTGAAAATAAATTCGGGGGACCCTCGCGGGAGATACACAGTTATCAACTAAGGAAGCCAAGACGGTGGCACGATTTTGTTTGATGAATGGAGAACTGTACAAGAGGTTGCGATTCGTCTCAAGTTTTTATCGAAGGAGGAAGGGTTCGAAGTGCTGCGAGAAATACAAGAAGGGTACTGTGGCGATCAAGCAAAAAGTAGAGCACTGGTGGAGATAGCATTGCGAGCATGCTTCTTTTGGCCTGGGATGAAAATTATGGCGGGCGAACTCGTTATACCCTGCTGGAAATATCACATGCACGCGCCTGTCCTTCATGTGCCCGCGGATGATATGATGATTATGAGCTCGCCTTTCCCCTTTGCGCAGTGGGGGATTGATATAGGGGGCCCTTTCTAAGATCACCCGGCAACAACAACACTTGGTGGTCGCGGTGGACTACTCTACTAAATGGGTGGAGGCCGAGGCTGTGATGGGCATTAGCGAGCAGAATATCATGTGTTTTATTTTTAATAGTATTTTTTGCAGGTACGATATTCCACGGGTGCTGGTTTCGGACAATGAAACCTAATTTAATGGGTAGATGATCGAGGAATGGTGTAAAACAAAGGGGATGAGGCAACGATTTACCTCTGTGGCACATCCCCTAGCCAATGGACAAGTTGAAGTTACTAACCAAATTATTGTGCAGGGAATCAAATTGCGATTGGAAAAGGCAGGGGAACTTTCTCATGAAGAGCTCGCATCCGTCTTATGGGCTTATTGAACGACCCCGAGAACTACTACAGGCGAATCACCTTTTAGCATAATCTACGATATAGAAGTTGTTATCCCGGTAGAAAGAGTGGGAGGAACACAACGGCTATCAACACTCAACGTGGAACAAAATGAACAATTAGCCAGGGGAGCTATCAAAACAATAGATGAGATATATGAAAGGGCCGCAACATACGTGGAAAGATACAAATAATGAATTCAGGCGGTCTTTAACAAAAAGGTAAAAAGAAGATACTTCCAGGTCGGCGACCTCATCTGGAAATGGGCTGACACAATCTACGCCAAAAAGAAGTTGGATCCAAATTGGATAGGACCATTCAAGGTCATCGAAGTACAACAAGGGGGAGCATACGTGCTCGAAGATGGAAAAGGAAAAGCTCTACCAAGAAGCTAGATTGTCTGCCACTTGAAGAATTATTATGCCTAGCTCTCCGGATGATAGGCTCGTACTTTTCAAAACTCTATCTATATTCTTTTCTATCACGAACTACGCTCTTTTAGGTCGGCGATGGACTCGTACTCTTGTCGCACTTTTTACCCACTATGGGATGATATCTATTTATAATGAATAAAAGATTTCTTATGGAATTCTATGACTCTCTATGGTTTTATCTATCTATCTAAGTCCCGATTCTCTTATGAGGTCGATGATGGGACTTATGGGCATGTCAGTGCCTGTTTTTTTGAGATAACATGTTATTTACATGTTCTCACATATCCTTGAATATATTTGATTTACATATTCTAGGATGTTTTGAGGGGAAACCTGTTTGACTCACATGTTTCCTCTTAGTTCTTATGTGTGATTTATATGATGTTATATTTGGTCTTATGTGTTATATTTGGTCTTGTGTGCTTTATTTGGTCTTGTGTGCCTTGATTGATCTTATGTGCTTTGGTTGATCTTATGATTGAAACATATTTGATTTACATGTTCTCATGTATCCATAAGTATGTCTGGCTTACATATTTTGGGATGTTTTGGAAGGGAAATGTGTTTGACTTACATATTTTCCATCAGCTCCGAACATGTTTTATTTACATGTTGCTCTTATGATTGACTTATTGGTTCTTGGCAGTCCCTATGTGTTTGGATTCGGTTATATTATCTATATGGAAAGCAGGTTTATGCGAGATATTGATCACATTGCCGTAACTTGGGGGACTAAGTGAAGTCTTGGTTACCCCTTGTTTACTCTCATTATGTTTCAGTGACCCAAATACTCTCTGATTTACACTTGTATGGTCTAGTATGGTTTTACTGATAGTTTTGAGATGGTTTTTATATAATCATTTTGTGACAGGTTTTGTATTAGCTTGGATTACATGAACTCTATAATAAAACCAAGTCATCGGAGAAATCAATTTTGTTTATACATGGCGACTCAAACACCAAAAGAAGTAAATGTTAAGTTACAGGGAAGCTAAATGAATCAAGTTGCATTACAATCAGACACCAACTTGCCCACAGGGGCCTCTAGCTCGCCGCCAAGCCCAGCCCTCAAGATCGCATCACCCTTTTACGGGATCCACAACTTAGGTGTTATGGCTGGCTTCTGTCACCTTTCAAGAAAGATAAGGGAGGTAGCTCGATTTTGTCTGTAACAAAACTGAGCTTTGATTCGCTCTACAGCAAAATTGAACCATTCTTGAGCTCCTCTCCCCATTTTGCCCAATTAGTATGTTATATTCCGGTATGTGTTCATCAGCTCGGTCTAATACACTTCTTTGAACTTCTTCCCCACCTCGCTCTTCAGAAACGTACAGAGACCTTCAGCTATCCCTTCCTCTCGGCCTTCTGCTTTTCCCTCCGATTTTCCTTCTGCAACCCCTTGCCCCCGAGCTATGCAACCACTTCATGCACTTGTCTCTCCTTTTCTTTCAATAGCTCCTCTACGTTTCTCAGTCGATCTTCCAAGGTCTCCAGATAACTCTTGGAAATGTGTATCTCTTCCTCCGGGGATGTTAATCGACGATGGGCTTCATCCAACTCTCCGTGTGTAAGGGATAATTGCTGCATTTGCTTTTCAGCCTGAGATGTCAGATTGTCGCACATTTTCTTCCATTCACCTTTAGAGGTCGCTGCCAAGCGGTGGCTGGATAGTGCGGTCATCAGAGGTTCCATCTATGGCATGGAAAGCAACAAACAGGCGTTATGTATAAGATGTGTTATACTGATAGTATTCAGATAAATCATTTTGGAATACTAAGTTACCTGGGTTGCCATTTATTTTTGGAGGAGAGATTTGATCTGGTCGGCACTATCACACTGTGCGAGACCTTTTTCCAGGTCCGGGGGACTCGAAGCTGATGCTTTCTGAAAACATCTGAATTTATGGACTAGAGGTGTCTGCCGTGAGGGAGTTTGCTCACTAGCCACTCTCTTCCCTTTTCCCTTATTCAGCACATCTCAGAAGGCATCCGTTCTTCGGTGTTGGCTAGATCCTCCTGTCCATCTCTCGCAGCCATGGCGAGTGATTTGTACTATTTTGTACACTTTTTTTTGTTATCTTTTTGTGTCGTATTCGCGTGTGTTTTGCTTGTATTTAAGGGTTTTACGAGTCATTTTGGCCTATTTGTTAGTTTTAGTTTTTTATAACCTTTGTGCGGTTTTTATTAGTTTTTTATACATTTTTACCCTTTTTCGTATTTTTGGCCGTAGGATGACCAAGCGGTCCCGCGCACGCTCGGAGCATCCCATTCGACTCGGATTGGAACGGGCAAAGCAGGAAAACACAGTGTGAATGAGGAGCGACAACCGGCAGACGTTTAGAGTGAAATGAGAAAACTGAGCCGGAGCAGCCGAGCCAGTCGATCAACTGATGACTAGTCGATCGACAGGTGGGTCGACTTGAAGGGTGAAATCGACTGAAATCCAGTGAGTTTGGGAATTTTGGGCGAAGCAGTCGATCGACTGATCTTCAGTCGATCGACTGAGATGCAGTCCAGCTTGTGATTTTGGTCCATTTTGACATTTTTGCCCCTGCATTTTTGTATATATAGGACCAGATCTCAACCTTATCCAAAAAACCATTCCTTGGTGGAATTTGGAGCTTGCTCCATTTCCTCCAAGCCTTTACTCTTGCTTTTCAAAACCCTAGCTTATAAACCCTAGTTTAGTGTAGTTTTAACTAGCTTAGTGGTTAATCTAGTTTAGCTTAGTTAGTTAGTTGCTCTTAAGCAAGTGTTGGAGTGAGTGACACCTCCTTCATTTGTGGATTGTAATTTGAAGATTTGAAGCTTTTGTGTTCATTGCAATATGGTAGTTTTCTTTCCCTTAATTTTCTTGTGTTGTTATTGTTGTTGTGTTGGTTTTTAGATTTAGTTTGTGTTGTTGCACATTACATTTCAATTCCTTCTTTTGATTTTCTAACTTGTAGTTTTTGTTGTTCTTGCAAAACTCCATGGATGCTTTCATTTTCAAGCTTTTTACCTCTTTTAGTTAGATAAACTTTTGGCTCTTGAAAGATGTATGAGTTTTTCCTCTTTGGTGATTTGTCTTGTTCAATTTAAAAGCCTTTGACTTTTCTCAATTTCAAATGCTTGATTTTCCCTCCATGAATTTTCTTTTAATTGTAAGCTTAATTTGATGCAATTAGTTTAGTAACGGGTTTAGGGTTTTGGTTCGTTTAGAACCATTAATCGGAACTTGTCGAGAATTGGGATTGACGACCTCAATAATTGATCGACATTCGGGATTGACAACCCCGAATCATGGATTAAGAGCTCGGTGAAAACCGATTAATCGTGGAGACGAACCGAACACCCTAAACCCTCATGTTCATTGTTTTAATTAAAGTCTCCTTTTAAATTCAAGCTATCGCATAAAACTAAAAACCACTCAATGACTTAATGCTTTCTTAGGAGTAGATTATTTTAATTTAGATTAACAAGAGAGTGACTAAAAATACCGACCGCCGATTATATCTATCCACGAGAGACATGACTCGGGAAAGCTTACTACTCTACAATCGACTCCGTACTATTGCGGAGAAGATTTCTTAGAGTGCTAAGAATTCGTCGATCAAATTTTGGCGCCGTTTCCGGGATAGATTAAGGCAAAAGGTGTTCTTAATTATTTCTCTTGTTATCTTAGTTAGTTAGTTAGTTTAAATTGTTGTTTTAATTTCGATGCTCGTAATCCTTTGTTTAGTGTTGTGTTTGCAAGGTACTCATTCGAGGAGCCCGATGCCGCCAGCCTACACTCACGACGATCAAAGGATGCCTCCGCCGCTCGATTGATCCGGCTGAGGATGGTAAACTACCGAGCTAGCTTGCCATACGACGACCCTTATATCCAAACTCTCAAATATCCAAACCCTTACATCCAAACTCCTGAGTATCCAAATCCGTACACCACTCCTCCAAGCTATCGAGTCCCCTCGACTTACGATGACCCGTACACTTCGATTGGTGAAGAATGGGTCCCATCTTTCAATTATTCCAGCCCAAGCCCTTCTTATTCTCCACCGATTTCGTATCCCCACAACCCGATCATGGACTCGTATGCACCGACTCATGATTCTTATGATCTGGGTCTTGACGATCCATACGCTCAACTCGCCCCGCCTTTTTCTTACCCGAGCTTTGACTCGTATGCTCCCCAAATTCATGATTCATATTCTTGGAGCTACGACTTTTACGACCTACCCACCTCGATTCGTATACTCTGAACGACGACTTGTACGTCTCACTTTCTCAAGATTCGTCTATGACCCAACTCCCGAACTTTGAGCCTCTCTCATCCGAGCTCGTGGAGGTGATTCGACAATTGGATGAATGCCTTGCTCACATGGAGACTCAAGTAGAGCAAGTTTCCAACGAAGTGGACGAGCTTAAAAGACCGTGTCTTGATGAGTTACCCATCTTCGATGTGGTGGATCCCACCATTGTTGTTGGCAATGAAACTTTTGATGGTCACGTCAATAGTGAGAGGTAGCGTCACCGATGTTACAGTGATTCAGACTTTCCGTACCTACTTTTATAAATTTATTTGTCAAATGTTTAAAGTCCGCTCGCAAGAGTACGAGTTCGCTTTTAGGTTGGTAAGTTTAAACTGAGTCGGTTCTCAATGAACAACCAATCGGAGTTTTCAATGTTTATTTTATCACAAAGTCACACACTAACATTTATAATTGGGGTTTTTTTTTGTTTTTGATTTTATAACTAAGAATGAAAAGCAATAGCAATTATCTAAAACTAATTAACTTAAACTAATTATCTTAAACTATTTAACCAACTAGGATTTAAAAAGCTTAATTAACCAAAAGTTATGAACTAGGGTTTCGAAAATTAAAAATCAATTAAATAGCATGAATAAATTATCACTATGACCACCAAGCATAAATGAAAGAAACGAAATTGAAAGTTGAAATATTACGAACTATATTATCAATGAAATCCAAAGTATCAAGCATAAAAAGTTCAAGATCCGAAAATAAAGAACAAATTATCTAAAAATAGAAAGTAACAAAAAACTAAACTAGAAAGCAACTAAAGAGGTTTAGAGTACTTATTAGAACTAGAAAAAGCAGTAAATCTCCAGCTATTCCGGAGAAGGAACGATGATCTCGATCGAAGAATGAATCACGAACAAAGGAAGGAGCTTTAGCACTTGTTATCTCGAATCTTGAATATCGATCTTCTATCTATGAAACGGGGAATGCAACGGGCTCTCACTGCATCTAGGGATCTTAGAATATGTGTAGTGATACCCTAGACGAATTATAGAGGTGTATTTATAGGTTTTCCAGAACTTGGAGCACAAGTTTCCTTAAAAATTACGAATCTGGTCCCGTTAATGGTCAGCCTAGTGGTAAGGGTTACCGTTAACGCTACTGTTAACCTCTTGCTGAAAGTCTCTGTCCGTCCTTAATGGCCAAGCTAACGGTTAAGAAACTGTTAATCCTGCCGTTAACATCCTTCTGCAGACCCCTAACGGTTGATCAGGTAGCCGTTAAACCTTGCAGTTGCTTCTTATCGTTTGTGCTAATGGTTAGAAAACCGTTAAGCCTACCGTTAACTAATCATGGGATCTCTCTGTCATTCTCTAACGGTTATGATAGCTGTATAGTGGCGGCTAGGTTTTAGCGGTAGCCTTAGCGGTTAGAGCATCCGCTCACCCTACCGTTAACTGGTAAAAATTGCTACTTATTCGCCGAATTGCTCGTTTTCGTCTCACGGTTCTTGTACGGTTTGCAAACTTCATCTATTCAATGATGAACTCCTTCGGTTACTTAGATGTATGGGGAAAAACATAGAATAATCACCTAATTGCATCAATAATGATCAAAATGCGCTAAATTAAGCTGGAGATAAGAAAATACGAAAATATGCTTAATTTATCCAACTTATACCAAAATTAATAACAAAAAATAACTAACATACTAACTAAAATCAAGACAAATTCATGTTAATCAACTACCCCACGCATTATTGGTATGTTCGTCCTCGAACAAACGATAATTTAAAAGAGTAACAAGTATGAAAATGAACTCCAAAAAGAGTCGTGTCGTGATACATAGATAATTTTGAAAATATAAATAAATGCAACGAATACTCAACGCTAGACCATTATTACATTGTCGCTCCAAATATATAATCATGCATCCTCACAAGGGATAATATGTGTACACTCAAAAGCACTCAAGAATTCCCTACATGGGACCTGTATACGTCGAAATCATCAAAATACATTCAGAATAAACAAGTACTGAAAATCAAAAACTTCTCCATCGCATAAGTGTCTGTAACTAATAAAGAATCGGAAAAGGTCTTTGCGGGTTGTAATGTGTAGGCTCTTTGGATGGGTATGGAATATATAAGTTGTGTGTAACTCACGATCTAACGTGATCAATAACACATTAAAATATTCTAATCACGAAGCGATGTGCTTCACCTCATTCAAAGAAACCTCACTTAACTCTCATAACGTAGCCTTTATTCGTAGGCTATTTCTCAATTCGAAACCCAAAACCGACTTCTGCACAAACCACTTAAACAATTTAGAAGCTTATGATACGCTTCTTTTCTCAAACTCAACTCTTGCCTCTTAAACATTAGGCATCATAAGAAAATCAACAATATTAAACACAAGCCTTTATAAGCATAGGCAAAAATTCAACAAGATTTACCATCCTCTTTATTCTTTCCCTTTTCTTTTCTCTTTTCTTTTTGTTCTTTTTTTATTGGGGAGGATGGTGATCCTTAACACTTATTACAAACTTTTCATAAATCCCTAATCGTGATTCCAAAACACAAATAACCAACAAAAATAACTAACTCCTACCCCACGCTATTAATGACGTAGGGGATAACTCAAAAACACTCATGGCTACAGGAAATGGATTATTTGGCTATGAGGGGCTCATTCAGAATTTATAGTGGCTGATATATCTGGATATGGCCTGAATAAGGGTATTTTCTATGCCAAATTATCATGTTCAAATCTAACTACACACTGCGATTTCAAAGAGATCTCAAAAAAGAACCTACTCAAGTACATGCAAAGATGATAAACACTCAGGCTACTCACATGATTTTACATGAAAAGGTTTTGAATTGACGCTGTTTTAAAGTTTTTGCGAAATTATTTGCGTCCAAGAATCATTTCATAATATATATAAATAATAATTTTAAAAAATTTATGTACTAATACATGCTCAAAGACAAAAACTTCATGTCACACATATTAAACTTTGAAAGGATAAACCAGACAAACACAATCAAGCGCAAGAATATCAATAAATCACGTTCAATTAATAGTTATTATAGACCACGAATTCGAATCGCACAATTATAAACTTCAATCCATACTCGACTACCCTCCCCATATCTAAAAATTAGGCAATCTCCGTATTGCCACAAATACATATAAAAAGAGAAAGAGGAAAGGAATAAGCAATTGTCCCTGAAGACAAAAATAGTCGAGCTATCGTACGGAAATCCGTGCAATCATCCTTCATCTCGAAGTGCGTGATTTCGATTGTCTTGATCAAATTTACGAAAATAAACAAACAAAGAAAACAAAAACAAACAAACTAATATTTTTTGGATTTTTTTGTTTTTTTTCTTTAAATTAAACATAAAATGATAAATAGATACAACAACAACTGATGACATCTCTTGCTCAAACGCCTGGTGGCGCATCATCAAACAGACTCTGGTATGGAACAATTTCCATCGAATCCGGAGGGGGAGCAGGCGGCCATCGAAACATCATGTCCACCCTCTCCTCGCACTTTATACTCCCACAGCTCCGTCACCTTCATCTTAACCCCTTTTTGTTTTCCCGAAACTCGCACTACCCTGGACATGAAAACCATCGTCTGAGGATTATAATTCACGTCGTCCTTCTTCGGCGTGTAGCCGCTCATCGTAGCGAGTTTAGTGATGAAGGTTTTGTGGGACATCGGAACGGGCCTCTCGCTGCCCATCTTTCGGATGTTCCGTATGATGTGCATAATCAGGGGGTATACGTGAACTGGCTTTCCCCTCTTCATGCACCAAAGTGTGTATAACTAATCCTTGTTTATAAGTGTAGGCTCCTCCTTGCGGAGCACACAATGAGAAAAGAAAAGATACGCCGAGTAGAGGGCATTGTCTTGAACTATCTTCAAAGTGTAGGCTTCGTCGCGTTCATCGAAGGTTATTTTCCTGTTGATGTCGAAGTAAGACTCAATCGCGCCGGAGTTTATATGATGTTGTTTTCCCCCGAAGTGGCACATGAGTGTGAAGTTGGCCAAAATCTCAAAAGTCGAGTAAAACTCGAGCATAAATTCCTCATAGTTCGGGACATGAATCCGAACCCATTCGACACAGCCGAGGGCCCGAATGTAGTGCATGAAACGCTGGAAAAAGGGGTTGTTCTGCTCGGACATCTCGAGCCAATACTCGACGTGGATCACCATCGGTCGGATGATCATCCAATTTGCTAAGGAGTTATACAAACCGACATCGTCGTCGTAAATCTCAAAATTGGCCCCCACCTTATTTTCTACATTATTTATTTTTTTTAACGGCTGAGACGATGGAATGGTTATAAAAATTGATAAAAATTAGCCGGATTGAGGCTAGGAAATCGGCCGAATTGCGACCTCGGTCGGCGGGAAAAGATTACAAAAATCCACCGGACAGTAGCGGCTAACGGTTGCATTAGCGATAGCATTAAACGCTAGGTCTAACCACTAAGAAGTTAGTGGTAACAGTTAACGGTAATGGTGACCATTAGTGTTACCGCTAACCTTTTGTCGAACATTTAGCGTGCATAAATTCACACCGGCATTTTCAACCAAGACTTAACCCAAACTCAACCCAAACAATAAAAACCCTGCAAACTAAAGATCAAGCAGTTCAATTCAAGTTTAGAGGAAAACCACTCTTACCCACTTGCCAAGAAGATGGACTTTTCCTTGCTTCCGTGTTCTTTCAAAAATCAATGGCCAGAATGCGGCCAAAAGGAATTCAAATGTGCCGGTGTTCACCGAAATGCGGCGGATTTCAATTTCTGGGTTCTCTTGGACCATCGGTAGGAATGGCACGCTAACGATTGTGTTGGGAAGAGCCTCACGGTAGGGTTTTTAAAAAGTAAACCGAATCCCAACTTTTTCGATCTTAAAAACTGCTGTGTCGGGACGGGTTTTAATTCGTTAGAGGTTACCTTAGCGGTTGGGGTTACCACTAAACTTAACGCTAGAGTGCTCTATTTGTTTCTAACGGTAGACCTATCGGTAGCGGTTACTGCTAACCCTAACGCTATGTACTTAAAATTGCAAAACTCACGAAAAATTAAAATGTTCGAGTGTAAAATAAAAGGTCGGTGTTGTCAGACCTCAAATCTTGAATCTTCTGGTTAGCTTTGTCCACTTGATTCTACAGCTCTTCCACAGACTCTTCATGTTCTTCTCTTCGCACCCATCCACGATCATGGTTCGGAGGCGTTAGCTGGATTCACTTCATCTTGCGCCCGAGGGTAATGAGAAAATTTGATGTCGGGAGGTGATCAAGATGTGGCAAGAGCTTGAAGTATTTATGAGTATTGGAGTGCTCAATGGGGGGTTTATATAGAATTAATGGTCTTGAAAATAGGAGTCTTAGGTTCTCTCTAAATCTAAATAAGGTAGGATTTAACAAAGCTCCCTAATTAAAATAGGACTCTCAAAAGGAAATAGATCTCGACTTTTAATTAATCTAAAATTCGCCCAAATACATACCATAATAAAACTTAAATTGTGGGAAAGAGTTCTCAAAAATTGCAGTCCATAAAATCCCATAAATCCGCATCTTTTACTCAGCTAGCGTTTCGGTTACGACCGACTTGGTGCACCGTTAGGTCCACCGTTAAAGCTCTTTGTCCCATAAATCTGCTAGGTCCACCGTTAAAGCTCTAGGACAACTTTTAATTAATCCAAAATCCCATAAATCCGCTAGGTCCACCGTTAAAGCTCTTTGTTCATGGTTAGCAGTGGCCATAACGGTTTGGTGCCACCGCTAAGTTGACCGTAAAAACTCCCTGTTTCCCACTAGTGGTGGCCTTAGCGGTTGCGGACACCGCCAATCCCACTATTAAATCCCCTCTGTTTGCATCTAGCGGTAGGTTTAGTTGTGTGTATTCATCAGTAAGCCTGGGGAAGACGCTAATGGTAGAGTTAACATTAATAGCTACCGCTAGGTCTCCAAGTTTGGCAAATTTCTCAATTTTCCTGCACATCGACACACGCATAAACGTACCACAGAAATTAACTACATCAAACACATATATGCATGATTCAAAAGAAAGAAAAGTTCCAAAAAAAAAATAAAAGAGATAATAAAAGAATACAAACGCTTTGGTTTCCTCCCAAGAAGCGCATCGTTTAACGTCGCTTGCTTGACGAGAACTCTAGCGATTAATTTCCAGCTGGAGGTGGATCTACCAACTCCACCACTTCACGATCTTGGCTCGCCATCATTCAATCATGATATAGTTTCACTCTGTGTCCGTTTACTTGAAAAGTCGAATCCCTCTTCTCATCGTACAGAGTGACCGCTCCAAAATTGTTTATTTCTCTTATCACAAATGACCCACTCCATCTCGACTTGAGCTTACCCAGAAACAACTTCAATCTAGAATTACAGAGCAAAGCTAACTTTCTAACCTCCAACTGTTTATCAACAATTCTATGGTCATGACATTCCTTCATCATTTTATTCTGCCTCCATCCATTATCGTATGCTTTGTTTCTGAATTCTTCAAGCTCGGTCAGCTCTAGCTTCCTATATTCGCCCGCTTCATCGTAGTTCATATTCATCTTGCGAATAGCCCAAATTGCTATGTTCTCTAACTCGACTAACAAATGACACACCTTCCCATAGAGAAGCCGGAAAAGACTCATACCAGGTACTGTTTTATATGTTGTTCTATACGCCCACAGTGCATCAATATGTTTCGTCGCCCAATCTTTCCTATTCGGCCCAACTTTTTTTCTCGAGGATGATCTTCAGCTAGCGATTACTGGTTTCAACCTTCCCAGAGGTGTGAGGATGATATGAAGTGGCTACCTTGTGCCGAACCCCATATTTAGTCACCAACCTTTTAAAAGCTCGGTCGCAGAAATGACTTCCTCCATCACTTGTTATTGTCTTCGGTACTCCAAATCTGCTGAAGATGTTATCTTGCAGGAATTTAAGCACTATCTCAGCATTTGCCTTACGCACCAGAATTGCCTCTACCCACTTGGATACATAGTCGACTCCAATAAGAATGTACTCGATATCGCCACTCTTGTGAAACGGTCCCATTAAATCAATTCCTCAAACATCAAAAATCTCTACCACTTGATTGGGCACCAATGTCATCTCATATCTCTTACCTATATTCTCGGTTCGTTGGCAAGTATCGCACGTCTTATAGTACTTGTATGCGTCAGCAAATAAGGTCAGCCAATAGAATCCGTCTTGAAGAACTTTAAATGCCATCATTTGAGACCCGAAGTGACCTCCAAGATCATGGCAAAAATGCAAGATACTTGACATTTCATCATCAGGGATACATCTTCTGCTCAGCCCATCCTTGCAGTGTTTGAACACGTATGGGTCATCCCAAAAGTAACTCCTGCACTTATGAAAAAATCTCTTCCGTTCTTGGTAGGATAAATGGTTAGGCACAATGTTACAAGCAAGATAATTCCATTGTTCTGAAAAACGGACCGGTCATCGAACCGGTAAAGCTACAGGTTCAGTGGTTCACAGGTCCAACCGTGGTCAGACCGATTTTATATATATATATATATATATATATGTATGTATATATGTATACCACTATTAAATATGTTATAAATAAATAGAATAAATTAGATTAATAAAATATATGATTATAAAATATTTTAAATTTAATTCAAAGAGTCCATATGAATAAATATGAATTCATCAACCACAATACAACATAGAAAAATGTAGTTGAATTGAATATAATGAAGAAAAATCAAATAAAATAGTTCAATTCTAATATCATCACTTCAAGTCCAACAACTTCAAAATGAAATAAAATTAACCATCATAATTTGTATTTATTTGTACTCCATATAAAAATAATAAATGAAATAAAATTAACCATCATAATTTGTATTTATTTGTACTCCAAAAAAAAAATACCCCGTCAATTTTTATTTAATATAAAAATTAAAGCAAAAAAAATCAAGAAACCGGTTGAACCTGTCACAGGTTAACCGGTTTAACCGGTTCATGACCGGTTTGACCGGTTTTTGAGTCTACCAGTTTGAACATGAAAACCGGACCGGTGTGGTGACCGGTTCCCAGTTGAACCGGTCAAATCGGCCGGTCCGATCCGGTTTTCAGAACCATGGATAGTTCACTATGTCAGCATACCAAGGAGTAATTAAATTCTCAAGAGCATAAGCATTCTCATATGGGAATAAATCATCAATCATAATCTGCTCATTCACATCATTCTCAATTACCATCCTAAATAAGTGATCAACTACTACATTTTCACAACCATGCCTATCTTTAATTTGAACATTAATTTCTTTCAATAATAGAATCCATCGAATAAGGCGTGGTTTACTTTGAGGTTTAGCAACTAAATGGCGCAGTGCAGCATGATCAGTATGAACAATTACCTTTGCTCCTAAAATATAAGATATAAACTTATCTAGTGAAAATACAATAACTAGCAGTTCCTTTTTAGTGGTGGTGTAATTACGTTGGGCATCATTCAACATATAACTAGCATAATATATAACCCTAAGTAATTTATCCACACATTGCCCTAAAACGGACCCCACAACTTCATTAAACGAATCACACATGAATTCAAATGGTAGGGTCCTATCCGGGGCAACAACAGGTGGTGATGTGAGATTTTATTTAAGTAAACTAAATGCATTCATGCAAGATTCACCAAACACAAAAGGTGTATTTAAAGTAAATAGTTTAAACAACGGGCAACTAATTTTTGAAAATTTTTTTATGAATCGCCTATAGAAACCAGCGTGTCCAAGAAAACTCCATACACCTTTAACATCACGATGGGGAGGAAGAGTTTCAATAACATCAATCTTAGATTTATCATCTTCCAACTCCTTTCTAGAAACAACATGATCCAACACGGTACCACTCTTGACCATAAAATGGGATTTATCCCAACTCAATGTAAGACTCTTGTCAATGCAACGTTCTAATACCCTAGATAAATTAGACAAGAAAATTCTCAAAAGATGAACCATAAATTGAAAAATCATCCATAAATACCTCAAGAAAGTCATCGATAAAGTCAGTGAAAATGGATAGCATGCATCTTTGGAATGTTAGTGGGGCGTTGCATAAGCCGAGTGGCATCCTCTGAAAGGAAAATGTGCCAAAGGGGCATGTAAATGTTGTCTTGATCTGGTCCTCAGGGGCAATATCTACTTGATAATAGCCCGAAAGGCCATCAAAGAAGCAATAAAACTCATGTCCAGTAAGATTTTCAAGAAGTTGGTTAATGAATGGAAAGGGAAAGTGATCTTTTCTGGTGGCTACGTTTACACATGCGCCACCCAGTTGTTAGTTGTTTCGTGACCATCTCGCCTTTCACATTTTTGATTGTGGTGATGCCCCCTTTATTTGGAACCACATGTACTGGGCTCACCCATTTGCTGTCGGTGATCGGAAAAATAATCCCTTCTTCTATTAGCTTCAAAATATCTTTCTTGACCATCTCATAAAGTGTTTGAGTCAATATTCTTTTGTCGTCTCTTACTGGCCTTGCGTTTGGTTCGAGCTCGATCCAGTTGATTTGTACATATTTGTATGTGATTGTCGTGTGTTTTTGCATCGTGTGTTGTATGCTTTTAGGGTTTTTAGGTTTATTTTCTTCACGTTTTTCTTCCGTTTTGATAATTTTCATTTCCTATCGTGCTTAATGTTTTTATACCTTATTTTATAAGTAATAGTCTAATTTTGCTTTATTTCTGGTTTCAGCTTCAATACGAAGATGACGAGACGCACGACGTGTAGCAGATGCCCGCAACCAGCACCACGTCCTTGCCGGGAGACGCCCACGTCGGTCGACACTAGGTCAACGCAAAGCTGCAGTAACGTCAATCCTAGCTCCGTCAATCGACACACTTATAGACGCAAAGCTGCAGTAAAGATGGCTGTTGTTTTCTTAACGTTATAAGTGTTTCTGAACTTTGTTATTTTCTTATTGTATATAGCTTTGGTTATCTTTGAATGTTTATGTTAATTTAGTTCGTATTCCTTTTACTGTTCTTCTCTTTTCTAATTTATGTTTATTTGCTTCAGTAGTTTAGTTGTTATCTCTCATTAGATTAATTATTGTTTTTAATATTGATTATGTTCATGCTTGCGTTGAAATTATGCTATTAGTCATGATGATGTTTTTCGGCTAAGATTATCATTCTAGTGCCTAGGGCCTTTTAGAGCCACCGGGATTGAAAAACCTGATCGTGGAGATGATTCTGGTGCACTAGAACCCTCGTTTTCATAATAGTTTCAAAGCTTTCAATTTTATTGCTCGTAGATGTTAGAAACTCCCAAACCAAATTGTATCGCGTGTTAGTTTAGCATTTTCTTTTGTTTCTATGTTCGTAAAATCAAACACCGGAATAACTTCCGATTAGTCTTCCTTATGATTCGACTCGAGTCCAACTTACCACCTACAACTACTCCGTTCTCTTGCGGACGAGCTTTTTATTTTTAAATAAAAAGTAGGTGTAAAAAGTTCGATTCAAAATTTGGCGTTGTTGCCGGGGAAGGCTAAAGGTCGCGATTTTTTGTGTTTGCTTTAAGTGATTTTTTTTCGTGTTCTTATTTGTTTATTTGTGTTAGTGTTCATTTGTGTTTTTCGTTTTTATTGTTTTTGTACTATTTGGTGCATTTAATCTCGGTTTTTGAGTGTTGTATTTTGTAGCCACATTTTTGAAGACTCGAGATTATTTTGATTGAAGATGGCGGATTATCAAGTTAGTTTACCATATGATGACATTTACGCTCCAATTTTACATTGTCAAGTCCCTCCATCATATTATGACCCGTATGCTCCGAGCGGTCGACAATGGGCCCATCCTTTTGATCATTTCGTCCCATGTCCTTAATATTGTTGTAATCCGAGCCTGGATACTTACGCACCATTTTATGGGTGTTATGATCAAGGTCATGACGATTCTTATGCTCAATTTGCCCCACCTTTTCCGATCGCGGACTCGTATGCTCCACCGTATCAACATTTATATTCTTCGAGCTACGATGTTTATAATACATCCATCTCTGATGCATATACTTCGAGCGGTGATCCTTACGCCACAGTTTCTCAAGACTTGTCCATGTCCCTTTTATCAGAATTGGAATCTTTTATAACCAAGATTTCAGATTGGGATCAACGGATGGATGAACGCATGGATCGCTTTGAGATTCAATTAGAGTAACTTTTGATACAAGCGTACGGGCTTGACCAACCTTGTCATGAGGACATGCCCATCGTTGATGTGGAATATTCCATCTTGGTTGAGGACAGTTCAAGCTCTGTTGATCTTTTAAACGAGGTTTGCAAGGAGGTACAATTGGTAGGTGAGGTGGAAAAGTTGGAAGTCGGCATTATCTCCCCCGTGCTTTTTGAGGATTTTGTACAAGACTATGTGGGAGAGTCACCTTCGGGTGAATTTATTGAACCTCATGCCGTGCCACCTTACGCTTTGTACGAACATCAAATGGAGGCGTTTGAAGAGGTAGTCGAGAAGGAGCCCGTTTACACTCTTTTAAGCCCAATTCTGACTTTTCATAACTTTGAGGGCGTTGAGGCGGTGATCAAGGGAACGACAAAGCATGGTTTGGTTGATAGACGTTTCATGTGCTCGAAAGATTCTATAAGTCTTCCTTTGATCGAGGATCATCCCATGTGCCCATTATCCTTTTATATATTCGAGGTGATCGATTACTCACGGTTCCGACCTCCGAAGCTAGTTGGAGTGTTGTGTATCTCGGGTTGTTCTTTTTGTGCCCGCCTTGGCGATTATCATTGCCAATTCTTGCTCTTGGAGAATACCAAGGCGTGGCACGATCGTCATTTGTTTTTAGACCCGGGATGACATCGAATGGAAACGTCGTCGAGCTAGAGACGTTAAGCAAGCGATTCTTGGTAGGCAACCCAAGCCTTTTAACTTTGTTTTTTTTTGTGTGTTTTTGTTTCTTCTTGTTTCAGGTTCCCCTCGAATTTGAAGCCCATTTGACGATTTTCGACACCCGACTCTTCACCACAAGCGCGAATTCAAGGACGTCTCTCTCTTTCTCTTCCCTTTACCATACCTTTCTTAATTTTTCATTTTATACAATGTGGACATTGTATGGTTTAAGTGTGGGGGGTTGTCCTTTTTTTAGTAATTATTTGTATGCTTACTTGTGATTGATTTGAGTGTTGTGTATTTATATTGATTGGAACCTTGACGAAGTGACGTGGTTAGATACTTTGGTTAGGATATTTAGACTTTCATTCGAATAATAGTGTAATTGTGGGAAATGATGTGTAAAGAATCTATGAAGTGTCTTGTCCTATATTCTATTCTTGTTTCATTTCAAAGAGTCGAATACTCTCTACTATCCCCATTTTTCGATACCCTCTATAGGATTTTATGTAATTTCCCTTTTTATTTTGGAGATGTTAAAACTCCACGTGCGATATTGAAGAATGTTATCAGTTGCACCTAGCAATGTAAGATTGGTTTCAATGAACTCTCGCTCTTGATTGATGTAAATTATGCTCATTTAGAACCTCATCTTTATGGGTACTCAAAAAAAAAAGAAAAAAAAAGAAAAAGAAAAGAAAAGAAAAAAATAATAATAAAAAAGAATAAGTACAAGAAGAGAAAACCTTGTACAAGTTAAGCTCATATTTTTAGTTTTGTTTTTATTTATTAGATTGTATTGTTAAAGAGGTGTATAGATGACTGGGCTAGTCGGGTGACGACTTGGCTGTTTGAGCAGAGATAGAATTTGGCCAAGGCATGGATAGGTGACATACATGGAGGTCAACTCGTTACTTTTAAGTGTTCGGAAGCTATTCTAAATCTCTTATCTCAACGTTATCGTGTCGTCCTTTTAGTTGAGTTTTCAGTCGATTTAATGCATTAACTTCTTGAATCATATGAATGCATTATTGATTAGGACATCGGGTAATTATCTTTCTCTTTTCTACGTCTAGATTAGATTTTTCTTGAGGACAAGCAAAAAGCTAAGTGTGGAGGAGTTGATTTATACATATTTGTATGTGATTTTCATGTGTTTTTGCATCGTGTGTTGTGTGCTTTTAGGGGTTTTAGGTTTATTTTCTTCACGTTTTTCTTCCTTGTGATAATTTTTTTTTCTTATCGTGTTTAATGTTTTTCTAACTTATTTTATAAGTAATAGTCTAATTTTGCTTCATTTCTGGTTTCAGCTTCAATACGAAGATGATGAGACGCATGATGTGCTGCCGACGCCCGCAACCAGCACTGCATCGATGCCGAGAAACGCCCACGTCGGTCGACACTAGGTCGATGCAAAGCTGTAGTAACATCGATCCTAGCTCCGTCGATCGACACACCTATAGACGCAACCTTGCAGTCGCATCGATACGCGCACGCGTCGGTCAACGCACTGCCTGATCGACGCGAGCATCCTGACTCGCGTCGACGTTGACGCTCGGCATGCATCGATCGACACTCCGGCGGTTGAGCAGTTATTTTTTAGAAAATCTATAAAAGGCTGTTGGTTTCTTCATTTTACGGGTGATGGAACTTAGGGGAAGGTTCAGAGATTGCGGAGAACCCTCGATTCTTGCCACCTTTCGATTCACACAAAATTTGAGTTTTATAGTTCATTGTTTTGTCATTTCTATTTAGTTTGTCATTCAAGTCGTTCCTCGTCGATGAGACTCGTTCGATGGTTGTTGTTTTCTTTATGTTATATTGTTTCTGAACTTTGTTATTTGATTTTTGTATTTAGCTTTTGTTATCTTTGAATGTTTATGTTAATTTAGTTCGTATTCCTTTTACCATTTTTCTCGTTTTTATTTTATGTTTATTTGCTTCAGTAGTTTGGTTGTTATCTCTCATTAGATTAGTTATCGTTTTTAATTTGATTATGTTCATGCTTGCGTTGAAATTTTGCTATTAGTCATGATGATATTTTTCGGCTAAGTTTATGGTTCTAGGGCCTAGGGCCATTTAGAGCCATCGGCATTGACAACCCTGATCGTGGAGATGATCTGGCGCACTAGAACCCTCGTTTTCATAATCGTTTCAAAGATTTTGATTTTATTTCTCGCAGATGTTAGAAACTCCCAAACCAAATTGGATCGCGTGTTAGTTTAGAATTTTCTTTTGTTTCTATGTTCGTAAAATCAAACACCGGAATAACTTCCGATTAGTCTTCCTTGTGATTCGACTTGAGTCCAACTTACCGCCTACAGCTACTTCGTTCTCTTGCGGACGAGCTTTTTATTTTTAAATAAAAAGTAGGTGTAAAAAGTTTGATTCACCGGTGCATGCAAGTAACGGGACTAATCCCATTCATATCGCTGATGCTCCTTCCTATGGCCTCTTTATACTTACTCAACACAAGAATCAGCTCCATTTCCTCATTTTCCATCAATGCTGAGTATATGATGATGGGCTTTGTTTTATTAGGCTCGAGGAAAATTTACTTTAAATGATTTGGAAGTGCAACACCACTTTCGGCTCGAGCTTAGGTGCGTTAGACATCTCGGACATTTCAACATCAAAATCTTCAAATTCATCTAAAATTTCTCCTAAATCAATTCCCAGTAATTCCACTACCTCCTCCCCGCTAAAAATTTCCTCGTCGTCTTTGATGTGTGACTTGTCTAAAATGATAATTCCTTTAAGGTCGTGGAGGCAAGAGGTAATCGGATCAACAAATGAACACTCATCTCGCATTAATGAAGAATGAGTATTATAGATATCTTTAAGTGAGAACGTTACTGATTCGCCCAAAAATGACAAAGTCATACTCCCTCTATGCACATCGATCAATGTATGGTAAGTAAACATAAATGTCCAGCCTAACAAAGGGGTGTGTTCTTTGCTTCCGTTCGGCACCTCACCAACATCGAGGATAATAATTCGTCTGGAACCACAAGTTCACCAACCTACACCAAAACATCTTCAACGATACCTAGAGGTTGCCTGATTGATCGATCCGCCAATTGGAGTCACATTGTTGTTGGCATCATCGTCCCAAGATCAAATTGCTTATAGAGAGAATATGGCATCAAATTAATGCTGGCGCCAAGGTCAAGCATCCCTCGTGCTGTTTTCCTATTCCTGATTGAATAGTGATACAAAAACTCCCGGGATACTTTTCCTTGGTTGGTAATGATTTTTTGAAAACTGCACTCACTTCTTTCGTCAATGACATTTTTTAGTTCGCCGCCAAATGTCTATCTCTTGGCACAAGCTTTTTAAAAGTTTCACATAAACTGGCATTGTCTTGATCACATCACACAAAGGAAGGTTGATATTAACGTTTTTCAGCAAATTATAAAGTTCCATGAATTCCTTATTCTCTTTGCTGGTCGTAGGCGACAGGGAAAAGGGAATTATCTCAAATCGTGGTCGGTAACTTCTCTGGCATAGCTTTTGAGGACTGGACGGGCTCGGTATTTGGCGTTTGAGTGGTGTCTTAGTTCAGACTCGTCCACTCAATAGACCCGGGGACATAACGATTAGGAGATTTGTGCATCTGGTCTACTGGCTTCTGTATGTCTTCTTTTGGTGGAGCCGGTGTAAGAATTTTGGCAACCACTACTTCTTCTTCGTTTTGCACTATTATGATAATATCGATCTTCTTTCCACTTTGGAGAACATGAACAGCATTATCCTGCTCTGCTTGACTTGGAAGTTTCCTTTTCTTGTTCAATAATTTCACCATAGAGGCCGCCAATTGACCCATCGTTGCCTCAATATTCTTCAAGCTCTTATAATGGTCATTTACCAGCACTTTAAGATCATTGACTTGTACACTCACTTGCGCAAGTCCATCTCGGTTTCGAATAGTCTCAGCGACCTAGTTTGGCTTCCAAACCAACAACTGATCGTTTGTTTGCACTAAAGTGGGTGCCTGCTCTTTTGTCAGAAATTCGCTTTGTGGTGGTGAGAGCAGGTACTGTGGATCAGTTTGCGGAGGAGCTGGCACATGATTCGGGTTCCTAGGACCAAACTTGAGATTTGGGTGATCACGCCACCCTGGATTGTAAGTGTTCGAATAAGGATTATGATTTTTTATAAATTTCTATCCGCGATTAGGTGGTTGGTTCTAATAGTTCTGAACGACGTTAACTTCTCCTAATGACCTTCGTCGAACGTCACCATGCACATATTCTCCAAATGCCATGGTGCTCCACATTGAGCACATACTTCAATGGTTTTCATCGAAGAAGTTATACTTGCTAATTCGGCCTTCAAGGGGGCCATTTCTTTGGTCAATTCCTTGACTCTCTTGTCTTCTTCCTTTGGTGTTGCAGAAACTTCGTTTACTTTTAACTTTCGGGGACGAAAATTCGTTTATCTGGGTTTTTCGCTCATCTTTTCTAAAACCCTCTTGGCATTTGTAGCAGTCAACTCTCCAAAATCTCCTCCGGATGCCGTCTCAACTCGAGTTTTCACTAGTCCAGAAACTGTATATCTAGAAGGGTAATTCTGCCTATCCAGAACGCCTTTCTATGCCTTTTGTAGACATAGTTTTAGAAAGTCTGTACTTTCAAGAACGCCTTTTTTTACCCTTCTGGATTGGCAGACTTTATAGAAGGGGAAAAAAGACGTTCTAGAAAATAAATTTTCTATTCTAGAATGGTACCATCCCATGTTGATCTGTCACTTTCCATAACGGTTTTTTGAAAATACCATTCTGGTATGTGACACTTTCCAGATCGGTTTTTCAAAAAGACGTTCTGGAAAGTGATACTTTCCAGAACAGTATTTTATAAAATAACGATCTGAAAAGTTACTTTCCAAAATGGTTTTTAGAAAAGACGTTCTAGAAAGTATCACTTTCTAGATCATTATTTTATAAAATACTGTTCTGAAAAGTCTATTTCTAGAACGGTTATAAAAAAGTTACCTTCTAGAAAGTTGATTTTTTTTTTCTTAAATGAAATGAAAGCAGGAATACACCAAATTCACTAATAAAAAATATTGTGATTATATTAATTATATCACCAAAAGATACACCAGGTTCAAATCCCACATAGCAAATAAAACCAAATCTAAGAATTTCAGAAGTGCTGCAATTAAAACACCAACTCATGTGGTTTCATGCCAGCCTTGAGTGAAAACCTATCACCCAAATACGTCTTCAAATTCACAACCGCCTCAACATCTTTCACCAAAGGCTCATCAACATCTTTTTGATCATCTTTCCACTCTGCTGGGATCTCAGCCACGTAAAAGTTAATTTGTTCATATCCTCATAGAATTTTAAATAAAAGGTTCATAAATCAAAAGAATCGAGGAACTGAGAAAACAATACCTTAAGAGGAGTAGTTTACTTTATTGCACCTAAAAACCCTAAAACGCATTCAAAGTATCGTCACAACCACACAACATCATCAGAGCATCAGCGTTGGACGTAAGTTCATCTGATACAATCAATCAATCAAAAACATTAGCAGTAACAAGGGGATGGTAATTTGATAAATAATTTGGGAAACTGAATAATCTTTAGTCCACAAATCTCTATTTATGCCACGTTACTTAGTATTAGAAAATAATTGCGTTTATACATTATTTAGTACTACTGACTACAAGGAGAAGTCTGTCCAGTATTAGAAAACAATCTGTTCTCGGAGAATGATTGAAGATCTGATGGTCCAGCTCTATCCTGACTACCAGGAGAAGTCTGTCCAGGTGACCTCCTTTAAAAAAAAGTTCAATATCTATTCAGTAGAATCACTTATCTAAATGACTAGGATAGTTTCAAATACTAGCCCTGAAGCTCAAATGCTTAATTACCAAAAAAAATCAGTTATCTTTTAAAACTACAGACCCTTTAGAGGTTTGTATTTATTTAAGAAATTACCCCCTTATAGCAATTTTTTAAATATAAACATATGTCAAGGAGGTATTTGAAATTCTGAAAGATAAATGTTTTTTTTCCAAACATTTGTAATTAGGCTAAACCTCCAGGGTTGTATTTGTAATTATCTCAAAATGATACAATTGAAGGGAAACTAGAACAACTGCCAGAGGTTTGGCCTTAGTAAAACAACAAAAAATAATTTTACAAAATTTTACAAAAACCACAAATGAGATTTACATCCACCTTCCGATTTGTTTGTACATGCCGTTATTGGAGCTAACGGAAATCGCTAACGTCATCAGATATTTAAGAGTTGCATCCATCTACTTTTCTGAACATTAAATAGCCCCAACTTTCCTTCGAATGATTTAGAATTAGATCCCTCGGCGTTTCTAAATATTACATACAGCCAAACAATAAGGTGGATTTATTTGTAATATTTAGAAAAGGTTGAGAGGCGCGACAATAAAATATTTATTTTAGAAATTACCCCTTTAGAGAATACACTTTGTTTAAATATAAACATATATATAAAAAATGTAAGCTAAACCTCAATGGTAGTATGTGTAATTATCTCAAAATGGTTTAATAAATTAATTAAACTCAATACCTGTTGCTCGAGGATGTTTCGTGTTGATTTGCAGTTCCACTAGGCCCTGAAGAAGGGTGTGCCATAAGCTGTGAAGCATCTTTGGCGACGGTAACCAAAGGAGAATCCGGACCGACTACCATCACGACAGGGGCCGAAAAACAACCGTCAGAAGGAGTATCTGAGGCAACAGAGGCTCCGTTTTGATGAGTGGAGAAAACCAAGAAATGCTGGCGACCTTGAGTAGAAGAGGACCTGTTCTATTGGCCTTCCCGACGAGCGATCTGACGAGCCCTTCCCATAGCAGCAGCCGTAGCTAAGTGCTGAATTATTTGCTCTTCAAGTTCCAATTCGGTTGCGTTAACCGGCAACTGCACGGGTAGGTTTAAATATGTATATTATGTAAAGAGACTAGTAGCAGTAGGGTAAATCAACAAAATTATCCCTGGGATTTAATCTGATAATTTTATTTTGCAAATAGTAGCATTAAGGTTTGATTTAAATTATGAAAAAAAAACTTACGTTAAAAATTACAAAAATACCTCAGTGGTTTGTTACAGTGTTAAAGTTATGGTTCAAACAGTAATATTTTTATAAATGTGAAGTGAGGTTCTGAATGTTTTTTTAATCTTTTACATGTGAAGGGGGGTAAATATAAGACTATAAAATCTCAAGGGTAGTTTTTGTAATATTGAGGGTTAGCTAGGTTTTTAATTATGTGGAAATACCTCAAAGGTACTTTTTGTAATTAACCCTAATAAATTATCTTTCAAAATCACAAATAACCCCTCAATGTATGTTTCTATGTTGCAAATTGAACATACTGGGGGTGATTTGTGAAAAAGCACTACCCCAAAGGAGTATTTTGTAATTTTGAAAGATACTGGGTTTTATTTTGGTGTTGTTGCAATTAGGATAAACCTTAGGGGTAATTTTGTAGTTATCACTTAAAAATAGAATTGTTATGAAACTAATGCAATCATGGAGGGGGGAAAAATCAACTAACAAGTTGTAACTCAAAGTCTCCTAGAGTTAGATGGTGAAATATAGTGGTATTTCTAGGTGGATTCATACACACATTTCTCTCGCGCTCAACAGCATTGAGCAATTCCTGGTTGTCAAAAGAGAAAAACAATTAGAGTCATAATGTAATAAAATCCTTAAAAAGGGCAAATAAAAAAAACAGGAACAGGACTCAAAATTAATATATACCTGCTCGGATCCTTCAAGCTGATGGTCTGCCAACACGTTGGGCACTATGAGCTTCTCTGGCACCTACAGATTTGTTTTTAACTTAATGATTAACCTTTCATATACTATTTTCATATTATCTTTCAAAATCAAAAGATAGAATTAGAAAATTACTCCTGAAGTTTTGCCTAATCACCTCCCTAAAAAAATTAGTTACCAGTCAAAATTATAAATACCTCCTTAGGATATTAGAAACATTACCATTTGCATGTTATCATTCAAAAAGATAAGGAATGATACTAAAAAAACACCCCTGACGTTTTCTTAATTACAATAAACACCCCGAGATCTCATCCGAAGTCCAGGCACGTATTGAGGAAGTATCACCTTGTTCGTGAGATTGTAGAGAGGGGTGAAGTCGTTGTTGAACGTGTCACCTCTGAAGACAACATTGCAGATCCCTTCACCAAGTCATTATCGATATCAATTCACGAGAAACATCGAGAGTCGATGGGACTTAGATATATGAATAGTTAGCTTTAGGTCAAGTGGGAGATTGTTAGAATAAGGTGACCAACAAGCCAACTTGTGCCTGTGGTCTGACCATTCTCTTGTAATACAATCGGTTTTTATTCGTAATAATATCTTTTATACATATTGCATTCCATATCTTTTATCCCATGCTTGTTTCATAGGTATGGTCCTGATGAAGTTACTTTATTATGATGGATTGGTCTAGCAGAACAGTGAGATAATCCAGCACGTAATGTAACTCGTTGAACTTGTTCCTAGTCAAAGGGTTACGCCATAATGAGGATACAGGCCTTTCCCAATAAGACTAGTACTTAGTGTATGTGGACCGCATCTCATCCGTCACGGTGTCTGGACATCGACATGCATAAGTAGGTGCTCATAAGATGAGTTCACTGAACTCCCTCACCTAGAAATCTCTAAGTGGTTCCCACTCATCGAGTAGATGATTTCTATGGTACAAAATTTATCCTTAAGACCCAGACCTCACCGTGACTTCACTAGAGGACAGGCTATGTTGTGACCTGTCTCTGTGTCTCTTTGGAGGCCAATCAAAAGGGGCAACATTCACATAGTCAGGAATCTAGTGGGAAGTCTGTGCATGGTAGTAGGGGATTCGGACGCATGATAAGTCATGGATGTCCTGTGTGTTCTGATGGTTGATAAATCCTCAGAGTCTCTGGCCAGAGCTGATAGTGGGGTGTTTGGAGAAATGTGTTTCTCTAAGTCACGCACGAACGAATTATCTTGAACCTAGAACGTACATACAGTTATTGAACTAGAAAGAGGTCTCGATGAACCAATACCTCTTGTTCAATCGGGACATAGATCGCGAAGGGATCGTACTGTACATATAAGCTATATCACAAGGTTCCTGCAGGCACTTCATTTGTATCTATGGAATTATGATGCGTAGTTGCTAGGCGCCTCTCATAATTCGTTGGGTTCTGGTTTGACCAGTGATTAAGTAAAATGAGTTTTATTTAATCAGGAACTCTAAGGGATGAGTTCATATAAGAACAATATGTTGTTCGAATCACAATGTGTTGTGAACCCACGGCTAGCTTACACCTGAACCATTGAGGGTCACACCACGTGTTTCCTGATTATTGAAAACGATAGCTAGAAATTAATTGTTAATTTTAGCATAGTTAGATGTCAATATGATTGAATCTAAGGTTCGTAATTGTGATTATGAATTGAGAAAAATACGAGAAAATTATTCTGGACGCGAAAATATAATTGTTATATTTTTCGGAGTTATCGTTTGTGAGAAATGATTTAATTCCAATGGGTTTTTTATTTAAAATTGGGTCGACCCCAATAAACCATTTTAAGTTATTGGGCGGTGTTTTATTTTAAATATAAAGTCTTGGTTTTTGTTTTAATTTGGCCCAACCATTTTTAATCCCTTTGGGCTTGGGCTTGTATTTAATTTTTAAAAAAAAAAAAAAAAAAAAAAAAAAAAAAAAATAATAATAATAATAATAATAATAATAATAATAATAATAATAATAATAATAATAATAACCATTTGAGCCCATCTTGGTTTTGGGATTTTTGTTTAAATAAAATAAAACAAATATAAAAAGGAAAAGAAAGGGTTTGTTTTAAAAAAAAAAAAGGGACAATACACAAACAACACAGACGAAACCCTTTTGATATTTTGGCAAAAACCCTACCCCCAGCCGCCGTCCTCCTCCAACCGTCCGCCTTCGCTTGCCGTCGGCCGACGCCACCGAAACGTTCGGTCGTCGTGTTTTCTCGTCGTTCTCAATCTCACGACGAATCTAGTGCTTCGTCGTAAGGACGTCAGGACATACGGTGTGTGACACCAATTTGTCAGAGACGCGTCGCAGCCACTAGGACCACCTTCGTGGACGCCTCACAGTCGAGGATCGGCCGGGACACACGCCACCTCCTGTCGGACCGCCGCTGTCTCGCCGTGAAGGCCACTGTCATTGCCGAAAGGTTGCCGTCGTACTGCTGCCATGCTGTTCCGGCGTGCCCGCTCCGTCGCATTGCCTGCTGCACCCGCTGAAAGTGCCGCTGCCGTTGCCACCGTGTCGCAACCAGCGCATCGCGCCCGACTGCGCCACAGCCGACGACCAGCCTCGTGACCGGAGTCGCTGCAGCCCGTTCCCGAGCCTGCTGCCCATCGTCGACGAGTTCGGAATCACCGCCAGCGCGCCGTCCCTGTCGCCTCCGCACGGCTGCCATCTAGCCGGAGTCGCCGCTCCCCGACAGCCTCGCTGCTGTCCCCGCGTCAGAATTCTTCACGCGCCATCGCCATTTCGTCGCTGAAACACCAGCCGTGAACGTCGCTGCCCGTGCCGTTCGAACGCTGCAGCCATTTCCGCCTCATTGCCGTGAGGTACAATAAGCCAGTGTAAATATATATATAATGTTGTTTGTATTTATGAGATATATATATATGTATGCAGTGTGCTGTGTATGTGTTTTGCATATATGAACTATATGTGTGCAGTGTACTTATATATATATATATTATGTATAAGTGCATGCTGTATATATATATAAAAATGCATGCATGCTATATGTGTACTGTGTGTGTAATCTAATATATATATATTATGTGTGCATGAGTTTTGTATTAATGATGCATGCATGTTATGTATTTTATATATATATATATATATATATTGTTGATATATGTATATTATATATAATTACATATATGATTTAATATATTAATATATATATATATATATATATATATATATATATATATATATATAATTGTTATGTATATGTTTAGTATATTAATTAGAAACGTATCATGCTCGTTCGATTTTACGAAAGTCGAATTGTTTCATTGAAAAGAAATTTAAAACATTGTTTGAATTAATTGAAATTTAAAATGGGCCGTCGTCAATTGAATTCGATTCAATTATTTAAAAAAAATTGTTTTCCGCTGCGCGACGGCACCATCAAATCCCAACAAGAACATCTTCAATAGGTTTGGAGTGACGAAGACAATTATAAGTGATGGAGGAATCCATTTCTGCAACAGAGCCTTTGAGAGGTTGATGACTAAATATGGAGTTCGGCACAAAGTAGCTACCCCATACTACCCTCAAACTTCTGGACAAGTCGAAACAAGCAATCGTCAGCTGAAAGCTATCCTTGAAAAGATGGTTAGACCAAATCGGAAGGATTGGGCATCAAAGCTTATTGATTCATTGTGGGCCTACGAACAACTTATAAAATGGTGCTTGGTATGAGTTTTTTCCGGCTCATCTATGGAAAGGGATGCCATTGTCCAGTCGAGCTAGAGCATCAAGCAAGTTGGGCCATTCCCAAGCTGAACATGAATTATGATGAAGAAGGCGAGTATAGGAAGTTGGAGTTGATCGAGCTCGAAGAAATCAGAAACGAGTCGTACAATGATGCATGGAGGCAAAAGAAGATGGTGAAGATACATCACGATCGTAGAATTGTTGATAAACAGTTGGAGGTTGGTAAGTTAGCTCTAGTCTATAATTCTCGATTAAAGTTATTTCCAGGTAAGCTTAAGTCAAGATGGAGTGGGCCGTTCGTGATCAAAGAAATCAACAATTTTGGAGCGGCCACTCTGTACGATGAGAAGAAGGATTCAACATTTCAAGTAAATGGACACAGGGTGAAACTTTATCGTGATGGGATGACGTCAAACCAAGATCGTGAGATGGTGAAGTTTGTAGATCCACCTCAAGCCAAGAATTAACTATTAGAATTCGCATCGAGAAAGCGACGTTAAAATATGCGCTTCTTGGGAGGTAACCAAATCATTTGTATTATTTTATTCTTTTCAATTTTCTTTTTGAACTCTAATTATTTTTATTTCTTAGATGACTCTTTGATATGGTACGTTTACACGTTGTTGATGTTCAGAAAAAGGTTGAAAAATTCGCCGATTCTGGAGACATAGCAGTTAGCTAGCGGTAACCATTACTGCTAGCCTTACCGTTAGCAACCAGCCTTGGCGTTAACAATAAGAATCAACCGTTGAACAGGCCGCTAGTTGTAAACAGAAGGGTATAACGGTGGACCTAGCGGTAACCCTAACCGTTAAGTCTACCGCTGGGAAATCTTGTAAAAGTTTAATGATCATTTAGCAGTAGACCCAAACCGTTACTACCGCCACTGACTTTGTACAAAGATATTAACTGTTAACCTAGCGCTATCCCTTATCGCTAAGGTCACCGCTATTATGATCGAATCTGCGGAACTTGGAAAGAATTGGGCTGTGAGTTTTTGGGAATTTATTTCCACCAAGTAAGTAAATTTATGGTATTATTTTGCACAAATTTTGACTGAGTTTAAGGTCTAGATCTACTACCTTTTTGGAGTTCTAAATTAAATAGGTAAGTTTAATAACTCCTAATTTAATTAAAATTGGACAAGATCTAGGACTCCTATTTTTAATAGCTAATAATTCCTATATAAACCATCCCTTAGGCACTCTATAATTCACAAACTCTTCAAGATCTTTTATTCTAAACCTCCCCACAATGAGATTATTCTTAATTCTCGACACCATGAGGAGAACCCAACAAGTCACCGACAACCACGAATGTTAGTGGATTCTAAGAAGGGAGCACGAAGAAGCTATGGAAGGGATGTAAGGCGAAGTTAAAGATATTAGGGTGGAACTCGAGAAGGTGAAGGCAAAAAACGATGGCTTTCAACTAGATAAAGTTAATTACACCCTCAAGATCGCTTCATTAGAGGATCACTTGAAGAAAGCAGTTGAAGTGAATGAAACTTTAAGGAACACAATTTCCCAACTGAAGGGGGCAAATAAGGAACTAAAGGCAGCAAAGCTTAGCCTCAAAAGAAAAATTGAAGAACCAAGGGAGAATGACGAGACCATGCAGGAGCTTCAAGATCAACTCACCATGGCTAGAAAAGATATTAAGAAATTGACAACTCAGAATACTAACTTTCTTTAGAACGAAGCTTTCTTTGCAAACGAAGTTGCCATTTGGAAAAAGCGCCTGGAAGAATCAGAGGCCAAATTGGATGAAGCATCAAACGACGGTGTCAAACTCATGTCTAAAAATTATGTAATTCGAGGAGAGAAACACGGGCTCCAACGCAGAGTCAACGAGTTGGAGGCCGAAATTCAAAATCTTGAGGAGTGCAACGCAATAAACCTTTGGAACATAGATTATTAGAAGCAGTGTCTGGTTGAGGCTAACGAAAAGATCAACGAAATCGAAGAAATGCTCTACGGATCTCACTCCCCTTGAACCCTTAGGACGATTCCAATTAGCTATTTATTTAACCAGTACTTCAGTTTTTATTTTAGTTATTATTGAGTCATAGAATTGCTATAATATTCTATCGCGTTTGTTTTAGTTTATGGCAATTTTTATTTCCATTGTTTAATTCTCACGAGTTGATAATAATAAATTTTAAGTTCGTACGCTTCTTTGTCCCATTTATTTTATACGCTCGAACGTTTTTAATTTTTCTCGTGAGATGTGCAGTTTTCCACACTAAGCAGTAGCTTAACGGTAACCGTTACCGCTAAGGCCACCGTTAACAACAAGCAGATTCAACTAGCGGTCAGGGCTACCGCTAGGCCCACCGCTAACGCATACCAGGCCCGTCCCGTACTGAGTTATAAGTTGTACAAAATTTGGGTTAGTCTTACTTTTCGTCCTAACCGTTAACCTGCGGAAACCCACCACCCAAATTGTTATTCCACCGATACGCTCACTTTCATCGCCAAATCGAATGCAAAGAAACATCGCCGCACTCCGATCAAGTTTAGACGTATTCCGGGGAAAGAATTTCGAAATCACTTCACCAAGTTATTACAATTCCGAATTTGAAGATTTTTGGGTAAGTGTGGCTTGACTCGACTTATTTGAAACTTTTGGTTGGGAAATTGCAGGGGTAGTTTTTGTTTCTGAGTTGGATTAGGTTAGTTTTGGGAAAAGAATCGTCGGTTTTTTATGTGCACACGAGGTGATCGACGTATTGCTAGCGGTATCAATAATTTTACCAGTAACCGCTAGCGTACCGCTAACATTTTAGTGGTAGGGAGTAACGGCTTGGCTACCGCTAAGCCTAATCGCTAGGTGTTCTGCCGATGCAGTTTTTCGACAATTTCAGTAGACGTTTGAGGTCGCATTCCAACCAATTCTTGAAGTTGCAATCCGACAATTTACCTATTCGTTCTGACACCATGGCCTCATCATCACATAAAAAGAGAAAAAATGTGGAGAAGAAAATTGGATCAAAATTCAAGGTATACGACGATGAGGTCGAACTCTATAATTCATTACTTAGCCGGCTGATTGTGAATCTGGTGATAGTTGATATCGACTACTGGCTCACTCAAGCGGTGATAGTTTTTGGGGTACATTAAAAAACTTAACTGCATTCATTGGGCTCGGTTGCGAGTCCCGGCCTACATGCAACTAATGCTCGAGTTTTACACCTCGTTCGAGATTTTAGCCAATTATACATTGATGTGCCGGTTCAGAGGAAGGGAGTATAATTTCTTTGCTGATGAGTTTGAATCCTTTTTCGGCATTGACGGTTGGATGACACTTCGGGAACGTGACTATGCGTATGACGAGAAAGAATTCTGGGCGGCGATCACACTTCCCGAAAGTGAGAGGAGGAATCAATATCCCCTCACGATGGTAAAGGAAAATACTTTGTACGTCGCCTATCGATTTCTGGCCCCTATGTGTGATAGGGAAATAGGAGCCAACTTTGATTAACATGGTTGAGCTGTAATCCTTATGGTGCATGATGAAGGGGAAGAAAGTTCAAATCTATCCCCTGATTATTCGGAGCTTGAAGAGTGTGAAGAAGATAAGCGAGGTGCGACCAGTTCCGATAACGGCACTTTCATCACGAGACTCTCCAAGATATGCGGATACAAACCAAGGGGCAATGATATTGTGCACGGCTATCAACCATTTTCATTTTCATGGAGGATGGTTCGGGTTCCCGGAAAGCCGAGGGGTGAGAGAAGACCGGTGACCCAATTATGGGCGTACGACGAGGAGACCGAGGAGGAAGAGGACAACGAATAAGAAGACAAGGATGATGGCGTGAATTCGAGACGATAGGTGACTCAGGTAGTCGATGGAGGCGACACAGATCCTTATGCTGAGCTTTATTACGGATCGGCGGGCGGATCATCTTCTGCGACACCGCCCTACTTCACTGCCTTCTTGAGTGATTATGCAAAATTTATGACTGATATATACGATCGACTCTCTGGCGTGGAGTACGATGCTTACTTAGCTAAGAAGGACACGCGTCTAGCCTTCAACGAGGTGCGCGAGGCGCATAAGGAGGCTTGATTAGCTCATATGGAGGCCCGGATGGCACGTGAGGAGGCTCGTCTGGGAAAAAAGGCGAGTGAGAAGAACCGGGAGCTTCTGACGGCCTTGACGGCTAACTTTTCCCAATTCATGGGTAGATGGTCGCCTGCTCCACCCCCCGATCCCATGGATGTTATTCCCTACCAGGGACCATTTGATCATTTGCCACCAGGCAATTGAGCATTTTGGTGGATGTCGACATCTATTTCTCTTATTCTTTATGTTTTCTTTTTATTCTTATTTTCAAAGTTAAAAAAAAATATTAGCTAGTTTTTTCATTTTCTTCGTTGTTTGTTTTCTAGCAAGACCATCGAGACAACGACCGAATTGCACGACTTCGACATAAGCGACTTGACTTCTTAAATCTCCACGGACATTTTTCCTTTTCCTTACCTCTTTTAATTTTATTTTTACTTATGGCAATCCGAAGATTGTCGGATTTTTTAGGGAGGGGGAGGGTCGAGTATGAATTGTAATTCGTTTATAAGTGCAATTGAATTTGTATTTCCTGTAATAACTAGTAACATCTTGTGTTTAATTGCTTTTTTTGTGCTTAATTGTGTTTGTCTGGCTTGCTTGTCAAAGTTAACTATATATGATTTGAGGTTCTTGTCTTTGAGCGTGTATAAGTGCATAATTTTTCAAAAAATATTTTTATATATGGTAAAACAGTACTTGGACGCAAAAGATTTTGCAAAACCTTAAAAAGCAGTGTCAATTAAAAAAATTTCATGCAAAAGCCATTGAGTATCCTAAGTGTTTATCATCATTGCATGTACTTGAGTGAGTTCTGTTTTCAGATCTCTTTGAAATCGTTGTGTGTAGTTAGCTTTAAACATGACGTTAAGGCATAGAAAAAACCCTTATTCTGGCTATATCCATATATATTAGCCACTATAAATTCCGAATGAGCCAATCATATCTAAATAAGCCATGAGTGATTTTGAGTCGACTCCTACAATCATTAAAAGCATGGGGTAGGAGTTAGTAATTTTTGTTGGTTACTTGAGTTTCGGAAATTTTAACAGGGATTTATGATTTTGTACTAATATTAAGGACCACCATCCTTTATAAAAAAATAATAATAAATATAAAACAAGAGAAAATAAATAAATAAATAAAGAGGAAGGTGAATCTTGTTGAGTTGTTGCATATGTTATAAAGGCTTGGGTTTAGTATTTTGAATTTCTTATGAAGTTTAATGTTTAAGAGGCAAGAGTGTTTGTTGAATGTGAAATAAGAAGCGTATCATAATCTTCTAAATTGTTTAAGTGGTGTGTTCAGCAGCTGGTTCTCGGTTGCGAGTTGAGAAATAGCCTAAGTATAAAGGCTACGTTGTGAGAGTTAAGTGAGGTTTCGTTTGAATGAGGTGAAGAAATTAGCTTCGTGATTAGAACAGTTTGGTGAGTTATTGACCACGTTAGATCATGAGTTAGCCACACGACTTATATATTTCATACCCATCCAAAGAGCCTTCATTACAACCCGCAAAGACCTTTTCCAACTCTTTTTAGTTACACACTTAAATGGGATGGAGAAGTTTTTGATTTTTAGTTCTTTTTTATTTTGCTTGTATTTTTATGATTTGAGCATAAACACATCCCTATAAAAAATTCTTGAGTGCTTTCGGCGCGCTGGGCATACCTCTTCCACGCGTTTTTCTCGTGGCGGGAACAGAACAACAGGGAAAGACCCGGTCGATCAGCCCAGGGCTCGAGGGCAAGCTTCCTTTATTTAAGAGAGAATGGGAAGTGAGTCGAAAGTCTTCCGTTTCCGTTCTTGGTTTGGGGGATTTCGGGCCACTCTCGATCTTTTTCGTAGTTGAGAAGGGGGAAGGAGTCTAAATCAATGAACATTAATAAACCATCATTGATGGACGTTGCACATGACACGATCAATTCGACTCAAGGTCCAGCGCTAATAGAAGTTGCTTACTTTCCTAGTAGAAAAGGAAAAGGGCAGGGATTTTTTCGTAGTAATAGTGGGCCGGTCTCATGAGATCTATGCCGGCTGTCAGAATCAAATGAAGGTCGAAAGACCATTCAAATCATGTTGGGGCATAGCGGCGACATCGCCTGGTGCCATTCCCGGACCTAGTAGCAGACGGGCGGATCGTGTTTGAATTTAGACCGAACCAGACTCTTCTTTGTTTGAGCTGCTCCCACGCACGCAGACTGGAAGATCTCACTTGTTCTGGACTTGAACAAGTACGTAGAAATCTTTGCGGGACCATGGAGGGAGTCGCAATCGGTCTTTTATAGGATTCCTTATCACGCCACACATGGATATTTTTCCATTAATATATAAGAGTCCCCCCCTGAACAAATTCTTAAAGGTTAGGTTACTACCTRCTTCTACGGAAGAGGTTGACTTTGTACCACCCGGAGTTCATATAGATCGGAATCCGGAGCGATAAGAATGAAATCCTTACCCACGGTAACAACTTCAAAAGGCTTTGATTTGTTGGGCGCTACTAAAAGCCCTTTTTTAGGTCGTCTAATAAGGTCGGTGTAAGCCCCGAATTTGGTACTTCGGTAGGGCGAGCAGCCCTTAAACCAAAAAAAAGTGGAACCCTTCCCTATTTATTTTATGCATTTCATTCTCTAWTTGGCCCACTCCACCCAAGAGCGCTTATGTTATAGGGGAACTCATGGTTGGAAACAACCCTTATGGTTTGTTTTGATATCCKGCAGGAATAATAAAAAAAAAGTCCAGGTTGGTTGGTGAGCCTAGTGATAGGAGACTATCTAGCTTGGTTCGGAGAGCACTTGTTGGGTTAAAGATTCTTTTGTTGCTAAATGTTACGGCCTAAATGTTGAACTATTGACCCTACTTGTTTGGATKGGTGTTCACCCCAAAGTGTTCCCGGACTGCATGCATACATCCGTAAGTAACTTAGTGCAACATGGCAAATTTCATTGAGAGGAATCAGCAAAGAAAAGAAAAAGAGGTCAACAACATCTTAATGTATTTTGAGAGATTGTCCTGGGGCTGAGGAGTGTGAATCTTTTTTAGCCAAGAGCTTGACCGGGTGAACCAGCATATAGTGCAAAGCGCCTTTTCGGAAAAGTCCAGTTCAAGACAAAGAAAGGGAAAAGCCCAATTCCTGTATCCAAAATGCATGACCCCGATTCGACCTTTTATTTCAAAAGCCAAAGATCGCGGTGTGAAGAAGATGAAGATAGGTCATTGGAAGAGAGCAGAGGTACGAGAGGAAAGGAAGACTCTTACCATCGATTCCATTGTTCTTTGTCACTGARGTCCAAACAGGCCAGAAACGAAAATCAGATGACGATGATGGTCTGCCTAACTTGAATTCAGTTATGGATTCCAATAAACGTGTTACCAGACCTTCCTTATCGGCGGAGATTGGGTCCGGCCAGTCCCTAGGTCTCCATGAATTGCCTCGTTTGGAACTGTCGAGGGTTTGGGAACCAAAGGACAGTTCGAGCTCTCCGTGAGCTCATTCGTAAAGAAGATCCCTCCCTAGTGAAACTAAATGTAAACTGGGGAATATCTAAAGAATCACTCATATGTTATGTAATTGCATTGCGGGGGAAGTGAGGGCTAAGTCAGGAGGGCTGGCACTCTTGTGGGAGAAGGAGGTTTCGGATGGGACGGTAAGAAATCCTTACGAGCGGGAGAAGAAAAGTCAATCGACCACTGACTTTTCTTCTCCCTCGATTGAAAAGTCAGTGGTCGATTGACTTTTCTTCTCCCGCTCGTAAGTCACTGGAGTCCATATCCAAAGTGGAAAAGGAATTGGATGTAGAGACAGGTGATGAATCAGACACATGAACTTTTCATGGAAGTCTCGTTTTAACGGCTTATCACGAGAATGACCATGTTTGTTATCGTCCATGCGCGAGCGACTGCGCTCTCGAGAACCACCTCGCCTGTTGCCATCCATAGCCTCCCTCGGTCTTTCTTTCCAGTGGCCGACGACAATGCAATGAGTCGACTTCTTCTCTGGGGTAATCCCAGGAAAATGCCCCCCCACATCTTGTTACTCTTCCACCTACAGTAGAGCGGAGACAATCCTATATTTTATCCGCCTTCCCTTATCCCGCTTTTCCCTGTTTGAGACTTTCTTTTTAGCCCAGTCATGAACCACCCTGGATGGAGCCATGGTCTATCCAGCARTGCTACATATCCTCCTTGCTCTTTTTCTAAGATTGGACTAAAGAACCGCACTTTSTTTTCCGGCTAAGAAGCCTTTAGGTTGTACGCCAGCCATACGTAGCTTGAACTGTGATGGCCACAATGCTTAGGAAAAAGGCCGATTACTAAGATGCCCTTGTTTGAATATTGAAACCATATCCACCGTATATTATGCATTTACTACATTCACTCCCTGAAATTGAAAGAGGAATTGCAACCTCCCAAATAATAAGAGTGAAAGAACCCGATCTGGAATTATTAATAGTATGAAAGGGGCGAAGCGGCTTCAGATAAGGAATATAACGAAATGCAGAATAGAGGTTGCTTAGGGCCCGGCCCGGCAGAGGCCCGCTTAAGAGCTAACTCTGATAAGCTACCTTAATTAAGARTTAAGAAACTGTCTGTCAGTGACCATCGACTATGGGAAGGAGAACCATTCCTATTTAAGAGATTTATAGAGAATTTTTAATAGTTACCGTGCCTTGAGTCTACTAATAAGAATAGATCCTTTTGAATCCATACTCATACCAATACAATAGATCATACTAGATAGCATAAAAGGGGAAGAAATGAAAGGGTTCATAGAAGTTTATTCCATAGTAAAAATATCCCACGAGGAGGATTCAATTCATCTTTCAACAGCATTCCCGACATGAAACTTTCGGAATAAACGCAGGACAGACAGATATGGCATTAACATAAAGGAAATAAAGTCCCTTAAGATAAGAATGATAGCCCGCACCAGACGAGTTTCAACAGAAAAAGAATCCAACCAATTTGCAGAAGATAGGATGAAGACGATTTTAGCCAGCTGAAATCAGAAAAGGATTTATACCTCTATTGGCCTATGTTCACTCTTTGGCTCTTTCTTTGAATTCAATCAATAGGGAAGATACCCACACACACGCACATGGAATAGTCTCTTAGAATGCCTTGTAAGTAAGAATCGGTTCTTTGAAAGAAGGACTTCTTCTCTGAGTACAAAATAAAAGGGCTCGTAGCAAGAACTAGAATACCCTCTTAGTCTGCTATTGAATCCCTTGTTCTAGAATGAGTCTCTTTCTTACCGGAAGTGACATAGTTAATGTCCGAAAAGCATTGATTGAATGGGTAAGTCCAGGTTTAGAATCCACATGGGGAATGGAATGAGCTGGTGATAAGCATTGTTTTCCAGAGGGAAGGAAAGAGTTTTGAAATCACATTCAGGCACGAAATCCAATGTGATTGAATAATCTATTTTAAGGTCTAGAAGCAAGGTACTGATTGGGGAAGGYAGGGAAGTAACTGAACTGACTTAATCCCCACGGAGCAGTATTTGAAGAGCAGCAGTCGGTTCAGTTAGCTACTCACTGGGTTGGCCTTCCTCTCATCTTAATATGCCATGGTTCTTGTTCCTTTTCTCAAAACGGAACAAAAACTGCGAACATACCTAGAAGAGAGGGGCCATATCGTGATCGAATTTCCAAATATTCCAAGTCATATCTTTGCACTTTATATATCGCCAATCGATAGATTTCTTCTGCACGTGCTTGGAGACATTCTCAATGAAACTCTTCAAAATGAGGCCGTTTTTCAGTTTCATAAAACACGTTCGCGTTCCGAAAAGATCGGTTGGAGAAGCCAGGTGCGGGGGCCCGCCAATCTACTTTTCCGGATGAATGATCCTTATGTTTTCCATAAAAAACATGGTAGTAGTAGAACATGTTTTTTAATTATGTGCATCCTTACGAACAATGGATCTGGGTGCCACCTTCCACTTCTCATTCTAAGGATGCACAAAATTAAAAAACATGGTCTTACGTGAACACTGGGGGAGGAGTTTATTCCGGAGTGTATTCCTCTCTCTTCTTCTGAGTCGATTTAGGAAATCTAACAACATAAGCCTACWTCAGTAGCTCAGTGGTAGAGCGGTCGGTGGTCTTCATCAAACTAAGACTGACTGGTCRTTGGTTCGAAACCAACCCGAGCCTTTCATACTCTTCTATTCACCAAGACTGAGTAGAGGGTCAAGTAAAACAACAATCCCCTTAATAGAGAGTCATCAACAAGAAGGATAATTCGTTTTCCATCCAATCACGCAGGAAATTACGTACATCTTAACTAAACAAGTACTATAACTAAGAGAGTCACCTGTGCTCARACAAAGGGACTAGGAAGATAGATAATGGTTGATTCTTGAGTCGTATCCACGTATCCAAAGGGCATGTATATCGCCATAGGAGTACCTTTTTAGAGGCATGCCTATCTATCCCCTGTCATAGCAGGCCTCATCAGCCCGCTTGAGGAAAGTCGGGATTTTTGTCCTCAACTGCGGATTCTATTATCGACGGACACATCAAGTTGGCCAATCACTCCTTGCTGCTTTCAAAGCAACACTTACTTCCTTAAAGTCAGATCTACTAGCCTGATTGGATTGCTTTCTTTTTTGTTTGCTGTCCACTAGTGGTATTATCATATATAAATGTAGATAGAAAAAGAGGATAAGCTAAGCCTACGTAACGCTATGGGAACAACTTTTTTTGTCCGCTTTAAGCTATGCTATATAAATAGAAGTGCTACCTTGCATACTGGAGCCATTGAAATACATTTGACATGGAGTTGTGGTCAGAATCATGACCTCTGATCGGGTAACTGCTTGCCTAAGTCCAACGGATGATTTATCAAAAGTATGGATAACACTTGTCTTTTGACCGGTAAATAATTGAATGAAAACTTTRACAAGACAAAACCCCATTTTTCAATCCGACCTTTGAGAAATGGTATCAATCACATGTCTTTGATCAAATCGGTTCTATCCCTCGCCACATGACTTTGCCTCGGTAACAGATAATGCCGAGGCCTGACCGCTGTGAAATACAGGCACAAACACATCAACTCAATTCGAGTCTCATTTCTTTCTTGCCTCTTAAGAAGGCGACTTASGTAATAAATCGTTCCTTTCCTTCCTCATTCTTTTGTGCCAAGAATTATAGAATTGAATCTTCTGAATTTCAAGGGCTCTCCATCCTTTAGTGGCATCAAGATTGGCCTGTTGGTTAGGTATTTCTGAATTTCATCGAACGCTTTCTAGTGCACTTCCTCCAACACGAACTCTTCTGAGTCCTTTCACAGCAGGGACACAATGGTTGAAGTTTTCTTGCAAGATTTGAGATAAATCGGCGAAAAAAATAGAATCTAGCCGATCAACCTCTACAGTTCCTTTTTGTTTTTTATAGGAAGAGCTTTAGTAATTTATCGTACTTTGTACTTGTTGACCGCTCGTCGTTGAAGCATCAAAAATAATATTTATAAAGTCCTCGACTTTCCTCTACTAACTAGTAGCAGTGGCAAGCAAGGGTCGATCCCACGAGGAGTGTGGATTAATTTGTGATTTTCTTGTATTTTAATAAACTAAGAAAACCGGGGTAAATAATATTAATTAATCTAAGAAAATTAAATAACTAAAGAAAACAATTAAAATCAAATAACGAAACAAATAAGAAAATAACAAATAATAATAAATAACTTTCCAGTCCTAGTTTAGTTTCCACCCTCGTTCAATTCATTTAACCTATTACAATATAAAATCCACTCATCATATGAAACTAAAAACCCTAAGTAACAATAAGCTCTGCTACTCGAATTCACCCTTACCGTTTACTCAATTAAAATAAGCTCTTTAATTAACTCTAATTATTGAATAACCTAGAATAAGCTCTCTAGATTCAACCCAACAACAGCATTAAGAACCAGGCAAATAGGTTAATCTAAGCAATAAACACATAAGCTCGGTTTATTCAACTTATGTTGTGTTACCCCTAATGATACGCGACCATTAGTTGCTTCATAGAAATCGAAACTACGACAATTACACGAGAAGAAATTCTCTTTCTAGCAATTGATAACCAAATTCCTAATCTAGGTGGCCAATCCAAATCAAGAATTAAGCAATCATGTCATGAAATAAGCAATCATGATATGTAAACAAGATAACACAAGCAACCTCATATGAAGAACGAAAGAAATACGCATAAATTAATTAAAACATAATCTCACGAGGGTTTCAACATCCCTAGGACTAGATAAAAAAATCACTCTCTAATGGAGTTCATAGAATAATAAAGAAGAAAAATAAATAAGAAGAACATAATTCTAGATAAGAAAGGGATAAGAGAGCTTAGATCTTGAATCTTGAGTCTTCAATCTTCAAGCTCTTGATGGATGGTTGAATTGGGTGTTTTGGACTCCTTCTGGTGTCTTGGAACCCTATGATTAATGTTCCACACGTTTTTGGTGTTAAAGGGAGGTATTTATAGGTTTAGATGTCTCGGAGAACAAGTTCCCTGGCTAAAATAGGATTTCCGCCCCTTCAATGTCGGTTCTGCACTATCCTTAATTGTTTCCTGCACTTTCTATACCGGTTTCCTCGCAGAAATAGGACTCCCAGCGCCAGGCTGGGYGGGCGCGTGTGGCATGGGCGAGTCAGGGTCGGCAGCGTCGACGCATTCGGTGCGCTCGCGTCGATTAACATTGGTTCCGCATCGACTGACACGACAGAGAGCTCTGTAGGCAGGTACATCGAACGACATCGGTTCTTGTATGCAGCTGTCAGCGGCACTTTCTATAACGGTTGATCCCAGCGATAACCCATCTAGAAAGTGCAGAATCGTCCTTTCTTTGCCAATTCACTCGTTTTGTCTCTCGTTTCCTCTTTCTACTCTTATGCATCATCTTTAAATCTTTAATCACCAATTTAGCACCTAATTACTGTAAAATAAGAGAGAAATACACAATTGGTGCTCCTCCACTCATAATAATAAATATGCGAGAAATAATATATATATAAGAATATTAAGCACATAAAAATATAGGAATTAAACCATTAAATAAAGCACAATTTCTCGCCTATCAAATTCTCCCAAACTTATACCTTGCTTGTCCTCAAGCAACACATATAATTTAAGCACAAAATAAATATAAGATAAGTAAGTCATTCGAATTGATCAAATGAACTCATCCGAACTCTAGACACCACTATATTTCTAGAAATCGCAAGCGTTTCATGTATTTACTCAAGCGACCCCAGCAGTTAAGCAACCCTTTTTATATACGCCACGTCAATGTACTATGGTGCCCCCTCGCTAATCAATGGTTCGACTCTATCCATTGTTGGTTGTAATTCAATATCTCGTTCCTCCTATTTATTTATTTATTTTTATTTTTTAATTGAGGCTCGCAGCTCCATACTACCGTTCTTGACTTGACTTGATAATGATTCGGCGCTTGATAGGAGGATCATCTTGATTTGGTATTTGATTTGTTGAGTTCACCTCCGCCATGTTTGAGATTGTAGTTGGATTGCGCCACTTGCGTAAGTGCATAGAGTTTGTTGAGCTACTAGCATCTTCGTTGAATTCCGCCCTTAGAATTTGTAAGCGAATTGCACTTGGTACACGGATAGGCAGCTGTTTCGGCACCTCAATTCTTTTTCTCATTTTTTTTTTTCATTTTCAATTTTCAACTAACACCATGCCGGTATACCCCAACCGGACTTTATTTGACTTCTGTTTCGACTAACGAGATATTTTCACACAACCGCCAACTTAAAGGCCCCACACAACTCATATTGAGTACAGCAACCATAAATACATATCAACAACGCAATAATCTAGAATTGACGCCCCACAAATGAATCACAAAAGCACTAACATGCGTACCCTTGACATCTAAATCAAATGATGACTAAAAATTTAACCGAAACATAATTCATCAAAGCAATTCAAGCAAGTACTTTTAACATTTTAATTCAACTCCTGGAAATTAATTACAAAAATTTAAAAATATTCAAAAATTCAGCCCATATGCAATATAAACCATTAATTCCCACTCCCCCAAACTTAAACTTTAGCTTGTCCTCAAGCGAACACAAAACAAGAACAAGCAAAAAAATAATTCATAAGGGAAGAGTAAGGGAAAAGAAATTACCGGGGTAAACATCGAGGGAGTTCTCAGTTTCAAACGATCTTTTTCGAAAATATTCCCAATCGTCCAAATCAACCAAGCTTAGTATCCCTTTAACTGCAAAAATAGAAATAATGTAAACATTGGGTTGCCTCCCAACAAGCGCCTTTTCTTAACGTCGTCGGCTCGACGTATCACCCCTCAATTCCATGGGGGTTTCGGAGGAGGTCTTAGAATAAACCGGATTCCCATAACTTCATCCTCCTCAAATCTCACTCATTTCGAAGTTGGATGCTTAACCGGATCCTTCCGACTTTGTGGTGGACTCTTATAGATATTAGCAAGAATAGTCTCATCCGTAACCACAAATGGAAGCTCATCGATCTCCTCCTTCTCAAAAGCTACTTCCTCGTGCGTCTCCTCCGTTGGGTGCTTGACTGGATCCTTCTGATTTTGTGATGGCTTCTCATTAAAATTGGCAAATGTAGTTTCGTCCACCACCACAAATGGAGGGATCGTAGTCACCACCTCCTCTAAATCTTCAACCCGCACAAGCGTCTCCTCATCCTCCTTCATCACTTTGTACTCGGTCCATGATGGCAACAACTTTTGCTTTGGCTCATCTTCGATTGGATAAATGATGGAATCATTCATAGGCTCGACTTCGATAGGAGAAACGATGGAATTAGGAACATCATTTGCAAGCTCAGGCAGACTATGATCAACACGTGTCCGCCTTGTTTCTTCTTCCTCCATCTCGTATTCATCCTCCAACTCAGGCGCTAGAACCTCCGGAGCTTTGAATTACTCCACATCTTGCGGTATAATGGCACTCACATCCTCCATGTTCACCTCAGATTCAAACGGAGATTGCTCCTCCAACTGCACATCTAACTGCCTTAGGTGGTCTGCCATTTGACTCATTTGAGTTTCTAACTTCTTTATACTAGAGCGAATGTCGTGTTGGAACTCCAAGGTCAATTCCATGGCTTTCACCATCTCTGCGAGCTCTGGGTACACTTGTTGTTCTTGGGGACGGTTATCATATTGTTCCAAAAAATCTTGTTTCCTTTGAGAATTTAGAGAGTCCCCCCATCTTGGCTCGTAAGGATAAGGATCATACTCTCGTTGCCGGTTTCGATTTGCTTCAATCCTAGCTCGTAGCGTTAGACAATCATCAGTAACATGATCAAATGTATGACACAATCTGCATGGTCGAACCGGAGGGATCTTTTCCATAAACCGCTTAGTGATCCCAGCGTTAATCCTGTCTTGCTGAAATTCCAAAGTACTAGCCGCTAAAGTACTATCTCAATACCTCGGTTATGCACAAGAAATACTACAAGATTATCAGCCCTTACTCCACTCCGATTGAATGGATTTTCATTTTCAAAGCATGTTGTCGCATTCGTTCGAAAGTTTTCCTTAAATCGGCCAAGTGYTGTTCATCTTCAGGCTGCCGCATTCAAACAATTTGATTTGAACTACCCGTCTGGGGTCTTGTCCACCTTTTTCTTACCCTGAAAAAAGAACTATATCATTATTGCATAACATAATAATAGTGACTATATTTCTTCAAGTGAGAGAGAGGATCAAAAAACCATCGCCCAAAGGGGGTTTTTGAAAACTGGTCACTGTTGGCTAAAAACCATTCCTCACTTTTGAAGCGGCTTTCAATTTCCATTTTTTTTTTGTTTAGCGAGGATATCAAGATTATCTTAAGAGAGAAGGTAGCTCTTTGTCACGAGCTGGACTCAAACCAGCACCTCTGGGCAACGGGATCCTTGACTTAAGCATTGTACAAGTGCTTAAGGCTTCTTTTGGCTATGGCCACAACTATCATATAAGACAAGATTTGGAAGCAAGCTACCAGCGCCTATTGGAGAGAACTGGGCTTGGTTAGTAGTGTCGGCCTATTCTGTCTCACCCACCTGCCGACCCATGAATTTTTCAGAGCGGGGCGGAAGGCCGGGCGTACGGGGACCGTCGAAGAAGTGCCTCAACGCGCCGCAGCCACTACTTTTTTGACTTCTTTTATGCAATTATGAACTCCACGGAACTTTATCAATTCCAAGGCAACAACTCCTTTTGGAGCTGACGTAACAAACTACGCGAGCCTCCCAACGAAGCCAACATAAATCCGATCCGAATAAAAAAAAGAAAAGGCAGTTTCACTATGGTGGTATACCAGCCGCCTGTTCTGGAACTTCCAGTTCCAATCAAAGCATATAGATCCGTAAATAGATTTGTATGTATAGCCACTTCAGTCGTGCTCGTCCTTTCTCGAAAGTATCTTTTTTCTGGAAACATGGTCAACCAGAAATTATTATGTTCGCGAYTCTTCATCCACCGATGCAGAAAATGCTCAAGTTTTCCATTCTCATATGAGGTCGTAAAGTGGATTGGCAACAAGTTGGCACGAAGTGATTCATCATGCTCAAAGATGAGCCGATCGTTCGTTAGGGACGGTTTATAGATCATCAAATCCCCACAAATGGAATGAAAAGTGGGTCCTGTAAATAATCGAGACCTTACAAACAACAACTCTCCTTCCCCATATGAAGTTCGGAACCCAAAGGAAATCGTTGAGTGAACTCTATCTTCTTTGTCTTAGTTGACCTAAGTCGCACCCTGACTTTTGGGGTGGGGCTCGGCCTCCGAACCGTACGTGGAATGAGTTCCTGCCTCATACAACTCGGTCCAAAGACCGGGGGAAGTTTAGGAGATGGGGAAAGCTAGCAGCTACCGTCGGGGCGGGGATATCTTGCTTCTTCACAAGCTTATCCCCCACAAAAAAACCGACCCTGTTGCGCTAGCCTTTCGCGTTCTTTCTATTCCATCCCATTCCATTCCGGGGTARGCTAATAATAAGAATCTAAGAAGTAGTCGTCGTCTGACCAATCGGCTCRGACACCAGACCGCCCGGGCCGGCCCATTTTGGGAAGCCCTAAATGGAATGGCTCTCTTAGTTACGCTGCGCCCCGACCCGAGTCCCCACGTCCGCTTTTCTCCGCCCGAAACCCAAGAAGTTGGCTTTGCCAACACAACATTAGGGCCGACCCCTTCATTCTACTATGCTGATCCCGTCCCGGGCTGGCTTTTTGGGAAGGACGTTCCCACCGCGCTCATGGCCCGGCTGGCCTACCAGCGGTAGTGGGAATTCTCCCGTTCCCTAATCAAAGACTTGGTTGGATGCGGGATYTACTCCACGAGGAGCGGTACGGACGTAGATGATATCATCACGACCTCTCTTTTCGTACCTCTAGGAATGCTTAACGCCACTTCGCCAACTGGCATGACCTGCGCTTTCATGTCTCTCAATGTGGTCAGCACTGGGTGTTTCCGAGCAGCGAAGCTTACACCCATTCGCATTAGTTCATCCAAAGTTCCTTACCCTTATGCACGAATTATTGAATAAGCCATCTTCCTATCAAGGTTAAGGAGTCAACTGAGCATCTCAGCGGCGGGATTGAATACCCGGATCGAAAAAGATTTCATGCCGCCTGCCCTGAACAAATAGGAGGCATGGGCCACAGGTCACACATAATTCGTCGGGTCGCACGACAGACAAACACCCAACATAAAGATGCACACTCCTGCATGTGAAATATTCATCTTCATTGGAGCTTTTTGGTAGTCGTCGTGACCAACAGCCATTAGTTGTCGGCTCGTTGGTAAGGTGAGAGCTTCAAGCCCRATTTCTGGTGGCGCATCCCCCACACAAGCACGCCCGACGAAGGGGGGACGTGGAAAGCTACAGGCCAAATATCTTCAACCCTTCTTTCTAAATGGGGGTGCCCGGGGCACCTCATCTTCTCAAATTCGTCGTTGCTCATTCCCGTTAGGCCGAAGTGTTTCATCTTTCCTTCTCCACGCCCGCTCACGCTACGCTGACCTATCGTGTGATAAAAAGAAGAAAGTACGAAAGAATAGTAAAGAGAGAACACCGAAGAAATATTCTAAATATGATAAGTCCCCCTTGGATTCGATAAGAATGAAATGAAGAACGTTAACAAAACAAAATAGGGCATTTCTAACTCTAGTTTCGGATGAGCTTCTCCCAATTCTGTCTGGTAATAGAATAGGACGGCTTGCTCTGACCAAGACTCTACTTTTTGCTCTGTCTGTGGAGCGTATGRATTTCCTTGAATGTAGATAGACCAAAAGAGGGAATGAAGGGATAGGAATAGGAATTATAGTACCATTGGAAAAAGGGGCACCTGTGGGAACATCTCTACTGATGAACAACTTTAATAGTACGGGTGCTGCCATGCCACGAGGCATGACCATGGAAGTAATTAAAAAGAAAAATTTATGTAGTTGGACCATCTATTCTATCCGTTAGAGTTTTGCTTCTCCAGAGAAGATGAGAGGCGAAAAAGTGAAAGTGTTCACAAAACATACCGAAAGGATACGAATTAAGACAACCATTAATGACTAGTTCGAACACTAGGAGTGGTCTGATCCCTTCTCACTCCCAGCTTTAATCTCGTTCAATCCATAAACACGTGCAATACCTTCCCCAACTGAGACCAAAACCCATCTACTCCCCCCCTATGGCCAATACGCCAACAAAAAAAGGAGGATCAGCGTTCGCGTTATAACAAAAAGATTATTGTTTTCGAATCTCTCATAATGCGAAGATAGGGAACACTTTGTTGGGTACCCCATTCTCTTATCTAGGTCAGGTATGAGTGATAGGTTCTCGTGGTTAAAATCTCTCCTTGTGGAGTAGTGATAATTCCGCGGATCTCCCGTTGGTTAGCAATAATGGAGTTTCGGTTATACCCATCATCTACTAATGTCGCCTCTATATATTGTTCCAATAGGAAAAGCGAATCGATAATGGAAACCATTCGGTTTAGATTTCCATCCCCCCCGATATTAAGGAGAAGGTATCTGTTATAAAGGAYGTTTCTCCTTATGTCATCGGGGAGAAGAGGCTGATTCAATTATTCCTTTCTACGGRTCAGGTTGGACCAGCGACCCTATCTATTCGTCGTGCTATGATAAAACGAAAGGAGCTTTTRACATGCCAAATTCGAGTGTCTGACCCCCTGAATCATCATTCCGACCCGACGTAAACTCTAAAGTGCAATCCCGATTAACGCCTATTTAATTTAATAAACCGACCCCTCTTCTTTCTTCATTCAAGGGTCACTTCGATCTCTGGACTTTCGGAATGGTATTGGTGGGTAGGCAGTTAGTTTAATAGTGAGTTCATAATCGTACGCCTCTCCTACTTGGTTTGGACTCGTCTCCGTAAGTCACCGAGCGCTTTGCGTTCTTTTCAACTCTGATCCGGCTTGATGCTTCGTCAATAAGTGATGGGTTCTCGTCAGYGCTAGCTACTTTCGAGATCACTCGCCGCTTCATTCAATCAAGCCGAGCCTGAGTAGGTCCATCCGATTCTGGAGAAAAGGAAATTGGTTTGATTCGAACTTCTCTTCTCTTTACTTAAGATATTTAGAGTGAATGCTTTGTCTAAAGAATGATTCCTTGTATATGGGATTGAAGTTTGACATCTTTTTGTTCCGGGAAGGGCTATTTCATCTCGGGTGAAGAAAAAGATTCCCTGTCCACAGTTCCTGATCAGGACTCGAACCCGCATTCTCCAAATCATGAGTTAACCAATTAATTGCTCTAACCCGTATATGGAATTCGTTTTCTGGACCTTTCCCCTTTGATACGGGAAGAAGAAAGCACTCTCCTATCTTATCTGCAATATTTTGGCGTCTCCTTGGATACATAAGAATMTCCCTACCTGGGATTGGTACACTAACTAAGACTATCAATAGAAGAGGCCTATGTTGATTATGGTTATCTCGTATACTTGAAGCCATCATTAATATGTCTAGAAAGCTTCAGTGCAGAGGCACCCCCTCATCTTCTCAATTTCGACCCCGGCGCTCTTGGTTCTCCYTGCGGACATAATTAGCCAACTGACCCCTACGGATCATTGCTTCAATAAAGTTTTTCAAGTTATAGCAGTCATTAGTATCATGACCATAATCCCGATGGTAATGAAAATACATATCTCTGTTACGCTGATTGTTGGAGTCGGGCTTCATTCTGGGTGGCCCGGGATCGTTCATATGCATTTGGATTTCCGTAATAATCTTCGCACGTAACTTAACCAAAGGGGTAAAATTGTTATACTGGAGCAGTCCTAGTGACTCTTACTTCGGCTTTTCRGCCATCTTCTTTCTTCTTATCCTTCTGTTGGCCCGAGGTCTGCCCCCCATCACCTTTCTTACCCGGGTCATCCTGCTTCTTAACTGCAAAGACTTYTTCCATGCGTATGTATTTTCCTGCTCGCTTCATCAGCTCCGTCAGTGTCTCGGACGTATACCCGGTTCCTAAACCTAATTGGGTTAACTTATGTGTAGAGCCGAAAAGTGACTCTTTATAATCTTTGATAGCATAAAGGTGCGCACCTGCGAAACTATATCTCTTAAGAATCCCCACTGATAGAAYGAGGAGGGGCAATTGCTTTATTAAAAGTGATAGCGGATGCTGGGGGAAACCATCTTTTAGGGAATTCAGATTAAAGGGTTCACTCTAAAGCTCAATCATCATTTAGGCTTTTATTCAAGGGGATTTCGCAATTGGCAACTCAGGAACGACTGCCAAGTCCGGTGCTGATGAAGATCAGACCAGAAGCAAAAAGTGTTGATCGTAGACCAGGCAGAAAGATAAGCTGCAAAAGACTTGAAGTCCGACACGTAGATGCTTTCTTTTCGAAGGGGAAGAGGACAGACAATGAAGAATAAAGGATGCTATTAAAGAAGGGGACTTATGCGCGAAGGCAGAATGGGCATAAGTGAAAGGGGTGAAAGCGGTAATTTCATAAGAGAAGCAAGGTCCACAGAAGGTTGGAAAGTAGTACGCCCGGTTCACCAGGTTCTACCACTGGAGGGCCCAATCATGCTATTATTTCACTATGTATGCTTAACACATGCAAGTCGAATGTGGTTTCAGAGTTAGAACAATGCGGAGTAGAGGAGATGGTGAACTCATCAGGCTCATAACCTGAAGATTGCAGGTTCGAATCCTGTCACCTTGATGTGATAAGGGTTCAGGTGCTCAGCCTAGCCGCGTATCCTACCGGCAAAAAAGCACATCCAGTTTTATGTTAAAACCCTATGGTATCTAAAATAAAACCCTTTCTATTACACGTTGTCTCCTTCCACAATTTTAATTTTCAGTCCAAAAGAGTAAGAGGCGGAATGGATGGATAGCTGGACAATATCAATGTCCAAATCCATCAACAACTGAAAGCGTTGCATGCATAAATATAACAACAAGCACAACCTCAACAAAACATAGAATCGGCTATCCAAACCATGTTATAACCCTTTTAAAATCAAGCTCACGTGGGAGTAAATGGACCAGCAATTCAAGGCAACAACTTTGAGTTGAAGAAGGGGTTGATAGTAATGAATCAACAAAATTAATTTGGAAGAAGTACCACAGACAACCTGAACACACATTTTACGCAATTCTTGGAGATATGTGGAACCATAAAGATGAATAAGGTCCCAAATGATATAATACGACTTCACTTATTCCCTTTTTCATTAAGGGATAAAGCAATGTTTTGGTACAACACATTTGGCTTTAGAGCCATTGACACATGGAACGAGATGTGTCAAAAGTATTTGCTCTAATTCTTTCCACCAAGCAAGACGTTGAATTTCAAAAGCGAGATCATGCAATTTTACCAATTATATAGAGAACCATTGCAAGAATCTTGGGAAAGATTTAGGGATTTATTGAGAAGAGGGTTTTCTCGAAAACCAACGAATATGCTACTTCTACAATGGTTTGAGTGGGCACATGAAAGTTATCGTAGATGCTTCATACAGAGGTGCTTTTCTAGCAAAAAGCACCAACAAAGGGATGACCATTCTTGAAAAAATGGCGGCCAATAGTTATCAATAACCGACGAAATGATTAATGATGAAGAAAGTGCCATGATAGGCGATAATGATGTGATAACCGCTATAACACAAAATTAACGCCAATAAATAGAAAGTTTGACATGTTTATATCAAAAGGCTTGGGACTTTATATGAGCGAATCAAGTGGATTTTTCATGCATGAAAGGGTTGAAGACGTGAATTTTTTCAACCAAGGTAACTTAAACAACAATTATAGAGGCAACCAAGGTAGAAATCAATACCATATGAGGACAAGAAATCATCTGAGTTTCTCTTATGCCAATCCAATTAATGCATTCCAACCACCACTAGATTGTAAGTGACAAACAGAGTAATCAACGAGAATAAGAATCTCTGAAGTGATCTTAAACGCACTACATTTTCCAAACATTTAAGGAACACCCGTAAGAGAATAGGTTCAATCGTAGTGCGGTGAGGTGACTCAAGTCGAATTTCAAGAGGAAGACTAATTGAAAACCACTTTTTGTGTTTGTGTCACGAAGAAGATTAAAATTTAAGTTTTTTTAAGTTTCTAACAACTAAGATAATATTTTGAATGACGAGAATTGAAAATGGAGTCTTTAAAAAGATTAAAATAATATGGGTATATGGTTCTAAACTCATCTCCACGATTAATTGTCAATTTAACGAACACTTAATCTACAAATCGGGGTTATCAATCCCGATTCTCAATTAAACACTTGATAATTACCATTTGATGGTTCTATACTCATTTAGATCCTAGTCCATAAATTCTAACCTAAAAATATCAAAAATGCAATAAAAAAATTTAAGAGCAAGCATAAATATAATTAAACCAATAAATAAATACATAATCCAAATTAGTGAATTCATGAACCATTAACTAAAAGCCCAACCAAATTAACACAAGCATTTACTCTTAGACAAGTTAAACAAACTAGTCTTGCACATATACTAACCTAAAAAAAAATCCTAAACTACAAGTCAACTACTAGCACAAATGTGGATAAACCTACTTATTCTACACTACCAACTACCTAAATTATGCTAAATTAAGTAAAAAGTTCGAAAACAAGAAAGACAACAACAATTGTGGAAATTAAAATGCTCAAGAACAACACAAGAAAAGCTTAACATTCAAACTACAACCCATACATAAGAAACCAAATTAATTCAAAAATTCATGAAAAAAAAAATTAAGATAACAAGAAGTATAAATTACCCTAAGTAGAATTCTTCAAGTCTTGAAATCCAAAAGAGAGAATGATTCACCAAGTACAATAATCTAATCCACACTATAAACTAAACTA
>BMAC01000227.1:382073-406478 GCA_014905375.1 Phtheirospermum japonicum | reverse complement strand
AAAAAGTTAAATTCAGTATGCTAACTAACAAAAGGCAGAGAAAATTTAGTCCAATACATTTCAAAAGTGTAGACATTAATTCAATTTGACAAAATTATGTAAGTTTATTGGATGCTGGCAATCACCGTTGATGAGGCGGAAACAAGACAAAAAGATTTGTTGATTTTGGTGGTATGGCGCAAAACTTTCCACCTTAGTATTCACATCCCTAATTATTGCCTTCCAATTTGTTGATTTATAAGAAAAATTACTTTTCTTGTTTATTATATTGTGTAGTTTTTAGAAAAAGACCATGATATTGTTTATTATCAAAACATTTATATTAAGTTGATAAAATTATTAAAAAATATATATATAATTAGTTCAATTGGACTTTTTGTTGATGTGGCGTGATTCAATACTTTTTTTATCATTTTTTTTAATTTTAAATATTAAATTGAAAACTAAAAACTTCGTAAAAAAATTCATTTTAATCCATTATATTTGCCACATTTCAGAAAAAACACGTGACACTGGTTATTGTCAAAACGCGTCTAATAAGTTTGTCAATTGATCAAAAAAGTTTCACAAAAAGTTTGATAGAGTTTTTTGTTGACATGGCGTGATTGTATATTTTTTATCATTTTTTTTTAATTATAAACATTAAAAACATGTTTTGTCCTCTTTTTTTTTTTTTGAATCACGTCACGTCACGTCAGCAAAAAAATCCGATTGGGATAATGTAGACTTTTTTTTATAATTTATCAAATTAGTGTAAATATTTTGATACTGAATAATATCATGATCAATTGTGAAAAGTTAACAATATAATGGACTAATGAACAAATTTCCCTTAATTTATATAACATGTTAATTTTTTGCATCAAATCACAAAATCCCTAAATTTTGTAGACATGTCAAAAAAATTTCGGTCCTCGCTCAAAATTGGACTAAAGCTCAAAATTTAACTAAAATCCAAATGCGACCCTATTGTGCAAAACTGTGAAAGCTCTAATTTCAGATATTTTAAAGGTGAAAAGAATTTACCTGAAAGAATAGGTTGAACACTATTGAGCAATACTGTGAATGCCAAGAGAAGAGAGAGTTTGCTAACTGCTTCAAGAACAATTTTGCTGGATGTATAAATTAGAGCAAGTTCATTGTCAAAAAACAGTATAAGCAGCCAGAATATTAGGCCAATCAGTATGGATTGAATGACTGATACTGTGGTTGCAAATTTGGCTCCTTTTCCATTGCCTGCTCCTAGTTCATTTGCCACCCTCACTCTACATGTCATAAAAACAAAGCAATTTATCAAAAATATCCCCCGATTTAATTAAAAAGGCTCAATAGGATACTACTCTATTCTGAAGGAGAAAAAAAAAAAATTCATCCTAGACATTGGGTGCATTTTTGGTTTTGCAGTGTAAACTTTATTTTTTCTTTTGTTGTTGTTGAAAATGCAACTTTCACTACGTATGTATCATCAGTCTTATCTTTGGAGGTAAATTTTAATTGTAATTCAGTCACATTTAGAAAAATAAATAAATAGTTATGGGAATCAAAATAATGTAACGCCTTTTCCGGAGATTTTTGGACGTCGAAATAATAAAGTTTTTATAGTTGAAACTGCATTGAATAAAGAAAATTATAGGATGCAAAACCAAGAAATACTCTATGTTCAGGATGGTCAGGATGGGACAATTTTTGTTAAAACAAAGTACTTTTAATTATAAATTTAATACTCTTGTTATTTTATATAATATTAAATATTATTGAAAAAAAGGATTACATAGTTTTATTTTAATCATAAAGTATGGCAATTTATTAGGTGCACCTTGGTGCATCTTTCTATGTGCATCCTGTTTTACGTGATGATATATGATAGTTATACGTAATGATACATAACAGTTGTACGTGATGATATCCGGTAGTTATACGTGATGATATGTGTCAAAAATTTAGAGTTTAGGGTTCATTTTTCCATTTTATGATTTAATTTTACATTTTACGGTTTAGTTTTCCATTTTTAAGGTTTAATATTTCATTTTAAGGTTTAATTTTTTATTTTTTTTATTTAATTTTTCATTTTAGGGTCCCGGCAAAAATCTATCATTCTACCAGTTATATGTGATGACATGTGTTAGTTATATGTGATGATATGTGTCAGTTATATGTGATGATATATGATTTAAATTTAGAATTTAAAGTTTAATATTCAATTTCATGATTTAGTTTTTCATTTTAGGGATTAATTTTTCATTTTTATGGTTTAATTTTTGTTTTAGTTTTTTTTTTTTTTTTGAGTTTTAATTTTAAATTTAGAATTCCAATTACTTGTGATGATATGTACCAATTATATGTGATGAGATGTGCCCTTATATGCGATGGTAAATTAAATTACAGGGTGCACCTTACAAGGTGCACTTGGGTCCATGGTATACTCTCTCATAAAGTATGTCGTCTCATCATTAGATGCTCTATATTGTGATGTAACTAACCTACCTGATTAGTTAGTTAGTTAAATACAATTAATATATAATTAACTTGTTATTTAACAGATTAGTTATACTAACTAACCCTGAGCTTGTCCTCTACTCAAGCTCTTGTATAAATACATTCTAAGCTTGTCCTCTACTCAAGCTCTTGTATAAATACATACACCTCTACTGCATGTAATCAATAATGATCAATATATAATCTCATTACTCTTCATATCTCAATATGGTATCTAGAGTCAAGTCTTAATTTTTTTCTTTCTCCCGGCTAATTATTTTCATACTCCATCTACAATCACTGCCTTTCTCCCTCTGCCGCCAGCAGAAATTCTTCAAACTCTAATGATCAATCCCGGCTATGTGATGTGGATGCGAGACCAGTATTTTCTTAGTTGGATTCTTGCTTCTAACAGTATTTCACAAATTGTGTGTCAGCTAATCTAAAGCCACGGCTTTGCAATTGCATTTTTCTCTTCAAACTCTAAAAAAGGGTTATATGTCGATTGAGGGTTTTATTTTAAAAATGAGATCAATTGAAGATGACCTAAATTCTATTGGATAAGTTATTTCTGATGATGAACTAGTTTTTCCTTTCCTTGCTGGATTAGGATCTAAGTTTGAATCTGTTGTTGTAAACCTCACTTCGCGTGCTGATTCCATTTCTCTACAAGAAGCTCAGTTTCTACTTCAAACTCATGAAATGCGTATCAAAAGTCAACTCAGTTCTGCTACTGCCTTGGATGCTGGAGTTAATTCATCCTCCAATCCTAGAACGAATCCTACTGCAAAATGTGAATTATAACTAGAATCAATCGTATCACCAATTTGATGCAGCAAGGGGCAGAGGGTGGTCATCTTCTCGAGATGCTATAATTGAGTTAGATGGTCGAAAGAATCAATCTAAATTGAAATGCTACAAACGCTTTGATATTCATTTCACCGGTCCTCCGATTTCTCATGATTCCCCTCAGGCTATTCTCTCTACTGCCAATGACAATTCATCCTTTAACTCAAACTGGTACTTTGGTATTGGCCATGTCACAACTTATCTCCAGAATTTGTCTATGAAGACAACCTATACTGGACCAGATCAACTCACTATTTGAAATGGACCAAATCTCCACATAACTCACATTGGCAAATCTTGTCTACCTACATCTCATACATCTACCCCTCCTATCCTACTTAATCATATACTTCTAGTTCCTAATATCACAAAGAATTTCCTAAGCATCTATCAAATCACTAGAGACAATCAAGCTATAATTGAGTTTTATGATGATTGTTGTTTTGTCAAAGAAGATTTCAATTACGAAATCCTTTTGGTAAGCACACATAAAGATGGTCTATATTAACTAGACTTTTCTCACTTTAAGATGATGAAGTTATTGTCTCCTTCTCCAAACCATAGTTTCTCCTCATCTCATCAGTATTTTCATAATAAAAATACTGGTACTTCTTGTAATATGGCAAGTACAAAACCTTTTCATGATGTTGATTCTTCCTTTTCCTGTAATTTAGTTGCAAATCCGTGGCATAGAAAACTTGGACATGTTTGTCCTATTGTTGTTAAAGATGTTTTACAATCTCAAAATATTGGAATAAAATCGGTAGTTTATTAGTTTTGTGATGCTTGTAAACTGGGAAATTACATCAAACACACTACAACTCTCAAACTCCAAAGACTACTCAGCCATTTGAACTTGTTCATTCAGATCTCTGGGACATTCTCACACTATCTAAAGAGAGAGATACAAATATTACATACACTTCATTGGTGATTTCACCAAATACACCTTGATCTTTCCCCTGAAAGCAAAATCCGATGCTCTCACTGTGTATAAACATCTAACTATTTTTGTGGAAACTTAGTTTCAAAATAAAATAAAATACTTATAAACAGACTAGGGACACTAGGGAGGAGAGTATAGGTCCCTTGTTCTACTAGTTACACAACTGAGAATCAAGTTTAGACATCCCTATCCTCACATCCACCAACATAATTGTAGAGCTTAAAGGAAACATCTCCATATTATTGAAATGGCTGTAGCAATACTTGCTTAAGCCAACATTCCACTCAGACTTTGGTAGGATGATTTTGCTTATGCAGTTATTATAATAAACAAACTTTCCTCATAATCCATACATTTTCTCTCACCACATCAAAAATTATTCAACACCACTCCAGATTATAGCTTTGTAAAAGTTTTTTTTTGTTGTAGTTTTTTTCCTTATCTGAGACCCTATAACTCCAAGAAATTTTAGTTCAGATCCAGGAAATATCTATAAATGGGATACAGTCTAGCTCACAAGGGATACAGGTGCATGGATCATTCAGGCATGGTATTATAACAAGCACGGTTGACTTCAATGTGGGTGAATCTCCTTACTCTGAACTCCTCCCCACCCCATCCCTCTCACCAATAAAATTCCCACTCCATTACAATCCTTATCAATTCTCCAAAACCCTATAATCCCACCTCAAGCTCCTGATCTTCAACTTTATGTTGATCTCAATCCACCACATCAGTCTTCACAATCAGCCTTCAACTCTAGTAGCACTCATGTTATAATCCCACCTCAAGCTCCTGATCTTCAACTTTATGTTGATCTCAATCTACCACATCAGTCTTCACAATCAGCCTTCAACTCTAGTAGCACTCATGTTCATTCGTCTTCTCCAACTTTAACTTCTTCTCCCATCCTTACACTACAAAAAAAATCCGGCAATGCTGACGGCCTAATCCGTCAGGATTCTGTCAGTATAGGGAATACTGACGGCCTCCTGACGGATAATGGCCGTCAGCATTTTTGTGGTCAGGATTCCAGTATCCTGACGGCTTTAACGTACCCATCAGAAATACTGACGGCCTGCTGACGGGCATCGGCCGTCAGTAATACTTCCCGTCAGTATTGCTGGCGGGTCAAGCCCGTCAGCATTTTTAAAATATTATAAAAAAAAAAAACTGGGCGGGCCTAGCCCAGCCCGCAGGAGCCCAACCCACAACCCAACCTGTGTTAATTTAATTCCCCACATGTGGCATGGGTGGGATTCGAACCCCAGACCTCTTGGAAATAGAGGAGTGGTGTTACCGTCTCGCCAAGTCGATTACATGTGAAAGATTATATACTTTTAATATATATTAGATATATAAATTAAGTTATAAGTATAATTATAATTAATTATATTATATTTATAAATGTAGATTATATTTATGAATAATATTTATATATAAATAATTATAAATATATATTATTTGAAATATATATTGTATATTAATAATAATATATTATTTTTATAAATATATAATATTATTTATAAATATATAATTATTATATTATATTATATTTATAAATGTATAATTTATATTATATTATATTTATAAATAATTAATATAATTATATATTTTATTTTATAAATAATAAATTAAATTATAAATATATAATATTATTTTATATGTATTATAATTATAATATTATAAATTATATTTTAAATAAATTGCTGATGGCTTGCCCGTCAGCTTTTTTTTTTAATTTTTATTTAATAATTCTGACGGGCAAGGGCCGTCAGCATATATTTTTTTTTATTTTTTCTTAATTAAAAATTATATCTTGACGGGCAAGGCCGTCAGGATAATTAAGCGGGATAGTTTCCCGCTCTTTCCCTGAGGGGATACTGACGGGTATATATGCTGACGGCCATGGCCGCCAGCATTTTTATCCGACAGTATTTTCGCCAACATTGCTGACGGCTTTTTGCCCGTCAGCATATCCGCCAGAATTGCCGGATTTTTTTGTAGTGTTACAAAAGCTCCAACTCTTACTCTAGCTCCTCATCCTCCAATTCCCACTCACATTATGACTACCAGATCAGAAATAGGAACCTAGCGACAAACTCCTATGTTCCTTTGATCTCTCAAGCCCAAAACCTTTCTCACTTCACTCAAGTCTCTGGAACCTACCTTAGTTTCTAATGCTCTCACACATCCAGACTAGAAATTGGCTATGCAGGATGAGTACAATGCTCTAATTCAGAATCATACATGACTCTTATTCCTTCTAACCTTGGCATCAGTTTCATCATCAAGAAATGGATTTTTAAGGTCAAACATAAGTCAGATAGGAGCATAGATATACTTAAGACTAGGTTTGTGGCTATAGGTTTTCAAATAAAAAGTTGGGGTAGATTTCTTTGATACTTTGTCTTATGTGGTTAAGATTATTATTATAAGGCTCTTGTTCACCCTTGCTGTCACTCACAATTGAACTATGCAACATACTGACATCAACAATATCTTTCTGAATGGTGAATTACAATAACAAGTTTACATGGATCAACCTGAAGGCTTTGTGGATCTTAAGAACCCTCATTATGTTGCAAGCTTCAAAAGTCTCTTTATGGTCTCAAATAGGCTCCTAAACCCTGGTTCGACAAGCTAAAGGATTTTTGCTCTCATTAGGTTTACAAATTTCTGCGTCAAACTTCGCTTTACTTTTTTCAGAAAATTAAGAGCAAAATGATTTTCATTATGGTTTTTGTTAATGGCATTTTCTCACTAGAGAAGATACCCCTACCATCATGCACATCATTCAGCTTCTTGGTCAAAAGTTTTCCCTCAAAACCCTGTGTGAAGTGAATTACTTCTTGGTTTAGAAGTCACCAGATTAGACAAAGGGATTTTCTTGATTCAGTCTAAGTACATTTCTGATATAGTAGCCATAACCAACATGTATGCTTGTAATTCCGTCTCTACTCCTATAAGCACATCCCACAAACCACATCTTTTTAATAGCAATCCCTTTGATAACCCCACACTGAATACCTTACTATTATCAAACCTATCATAGCCTATTCTGTTAATAAGCTCAGTCAGTTTCTTCATACCACCACTATGAACCATTGGAATACACTACTCAGGTATCTAAAGGACACGAGAACTACGGGGATTTTTTTACCCCCACATAGTAACCCACATTGGAAGCATATTCAGATGCAGCCTGGCCCAATTGCTTAGATGGTCGAAAGTCCACTTGAGGACATTAAGTGTTTCTTTGACCAAACCTTCTTACATAGGCATCTAAAAAGTAGTTTATAGTTTCAAAGAGTAGTGTTGAGCACAGCTCTAGAAGACACCACCACATATTTATTTGGCTTCATTCCCTTATAAAAGAGATAAGTTTTTAGGTTCAGCCCTCCTCAGTGATCTTGTGTGACAGTTAGATTGAAGAAGACATAGCTTCAAATCAAGTTTATTATGCATAAACAAAGCATATCGAGATCAATGTTCATTTTGTTCAAGACAAAGTAAAGTTATTGATATACGGTTTATATCATCTGAAGATCAGACTGCAGATATATTGACAAAACCCCATCGGCGAAACATTTTCAAAAGCTCAGTAAAAATTCTTCTGTCATAAATTACCTGAACTGGGGTGTATTCTGATGTAACTAACCTACCTCATTAGTTAGTTAGTTAGTTCAGTATAGTTAACATATACTTAGCTGGTTAGTTAGCAGATTAGTTACACTAACCCACCCTAAGTTTGCCCTCTACTCAAGCTTATGTATATATATGCATACACCTCTACTGCATGTAATCAATAATGATCAATATACAATCTGACTCCTCTTCATATCTCAATAGTCTAATACAAAATTCCGAGCTTCTAAATTCTGTTTCATTTAATAGGTGCACGTCCATGAGGCGTGTGAGGCAACAGCGTCGCACCCAGAGATTTTAGGAGCCCAAAATTGAAATGTTTACTGCATTAAATATTTGAATATCTTTAATTGCATGTAGCGTCAAATAAATTGGTGAGGTGGTGAGGCCTTCATGTCTTTTGTCAATTACACAGAGTTCAAATTCCGTTTGACAAATGATTTACTTTTCATCTTTTATCAAGTTTCCATTTTCTTTTACTCTCTCTTTACTCTTTTCCCCATCTCTAAGGTTTTAATTGTTTATGCCAATTAATTAAGTATTCTTTATTTATTGTTTTTTCAATTTCTTTTTTGTTTTTTAAGGTATTTTTTAAAAGTATTTTCCAATTTTGGTTCTCTAACAAGAATGATCTTTCTGGTAAGATTCACCAACTCTAGACGATTACTTGCTCCTATAAGAAATAGAAAATTATCAATTAAAAATAAAATACTTTTTCCTTAAGTTAACACATGCTAATAAATCCTATTTAAATTTAAAAGAATAATATTTCCTTTTTCTCATTTTTTATACTTAAAAAAAGTGAAGTATTGAACATTAAACGTACATTAAAATTATTCACGCTTAAGAATACAAAGTTGAATGTATTAGCATATATGATATTCAATAATTAATAATAAAGTCCAACGTGAATTTTACTACTTCTTGGGATTTCTTTTGTAAATATTTAAAAATACGACCCAATTTTTATCTCATCTCAGGTCTCAAAAAGTACTGGCCCGGCCCTGGGTATAGGTTAAGTGTTATTGATGACTCTTGGCGCGTATTAGAAATATATATGAGATGAAACATAATTTAAAGGGAAAAAACCTGTGTGTTTTACTTTATGTTGAAGAATAAAACAAGATGTGTGTGCACGGCGTTGAATAATGTGGACTCAATATATATAAATCGCAGCGAAAAATAAATGTGGAGAATAATTTATAAATACTTTTATTTATATCTCTTAAACACACAAATATTAAATGAACTCTCTTGTAAAAAATTCATACAAAACTCGTGCTTTACAAATGAAAAATCACGTGGCTATTTATAGGAATAGACTACATAATGAAAGAACACAACTAATCATGTAAAGGCACAATATGAAAGGAGACACATGTGCATGAATGGACACCATATCAAAAGTCACATCCATTTATGAATCTAGCTTATATTATTTAACTTCCAACATCCCCCTTAAACTTGATTCTCTCGCATTCCATGTTTGTGTCTCAACTTCTCAAAAGTTTCGCGTTTGAGGGGATTCGTGAAAATGTCCGCCAATTGGTTTTCAGATTTCACGAACTTAATTTGAACATCTTTTTTAGCAATGCATTCTCTAAAGTAGTGAAACCTTGTATCGATGTGTTTGCTACGATCATGAAAAATAAGATTTTTTGCTAGTGCAATCGCTGATTTGTTATCGACAAATACTTCCGTTGGTTCCACGTCACCAAGGTGAAGTTCTTTAAGCAAACTCCTTAACCACACATCATGACAAACACTCGACGTCCCAGCAACATACTCGGCTTCACATGTCGAAAGAGTAACTATTGGCTGCTTTTTCGATGACCATGTGAATGCACATCCTCCAAAATAAAATACAAAACCACTTGTGCTCTTACTATCATCGGGATCTCCGGCCCAGTCGCTATCACTATATCCGAACAATTTCAGTTCTCCAGTTTCTAGATAAAACAAACCAAAATTGATCGTACCTTTGACATAGTGAAGTATTTTTTTAGCCACTTTGAAATGATAGTAGGATTCTCCATATAACGACTAATGAGACCAACTGCATATAGATTATCGGGCCTCGTGCAAGTCAAATATCGCAAACTTCCAACCAAGCTTTTAAACAAAGTTGGGTCGACACGATCTCCATTTATATCCTTCGAAAGTTTTGTCCCAACATTAATCGGAATATTGGTAGGCACGCATTTCTCCATCTTAAATTTCTTTAAAATTCCCTTTGCATAGCTTTCTTGGGAAATAAATATCCCATCTTTCTTTTGATGCACCTCAATTCCAAGATAGTATGCCATCAGACCAATTTTCATCATCTCGTATTCTTTAGTCATCTCTTGTTTGAATTCGTCAAACCACTCATCATTATTTCCTGTAAAAATAAGGTCATTGACGTAGAAACACACAATCAACATGTTACCTTTATCATCAACTTTCACGTAAAGGGCATGTTCATGAGGGCATTTCTTAAGTCCTTTCTCCTTAAAAGTTTGGTCGATACGGCTATACCAAGCTCTTGTTTCTTGCTTCAAACCATACAACGCTTTCTTTAACTTCATCACTTTTCCCTAATGGCCTGGTAACAAGTAACCTTTCGGTTGATCGATGTAAACTTCTTCTTCAAGTACTCCATTCAAGAATGGCGACTTCACGTCCATTTGATAAATTTTCCACTTCTTTTGGGCTGCCAACGAGATCAAAAGACGGATGGTTTCCAAACGAGTTACAGGGGCAAAAACTTCATCATAGTCAATCCTAGCTTTTTGTTTGTATCCTTTGACTACGAGCCTTGCCTTGTATCGTTCAATCTCTCCTTTTGAGTTTTTCTTCGCCTTGTAAACTCATTTAACTCCAATGGATTGTTGCCCTTGTGGAAGAGAAGAAAGTTCCCAAGTTTCATTCTTCTTAATTGCATTAATCTCATCATCCATCGATTTCTTCCACTTTTGAATCTTTGACGACTCTTCAAAGTTTATGGGCTAAGTATCAGCAAACAAGCAGAACCAATTTGGATTTTGATTGAGCTCGTAAATTTCTCTCAACGATCTTGTCTTTTGAGGTCTTCCACTATTTGGACTCTCACTTTCCGATGAAGTTTGGTCACATGGGGGTGGCGATGGAGGGCTCAAGGGCTCCACCGGCTCTTCTTCGACTTCTTTCAAAATAGGTTCAAAAGGGTAAAATGTATAGTGCTCTTTACTCCAATCCCAAGAACTCTTTTCGTCGAACACAACATTACGACTAAGCTTCCTTTTATTCTTAATTGGATCATACAATTTATAGCCTTTCGATACTTGATCATAACCAACAAAAATATATTTTTGGCTTTTCGCATCAAACTTGCTCTTGTTTTGATCTGGTATGTGGGCATGTGCAATACTACCAAATACTCACAAATGTGAAATGCTTGGTTTGAAACCACTCCACTTCTCTTGTGGTGTTTGATCACGAACACTTCTTGTTGAACTCTTGTTGGAAAAATAAACAACACATTCCACAGCTTCTGCCCAAAATTCTTTTGGCAAATCTTTGCTCTTCAACATGCATCGAGCCATATTCATAATTGATCGATTCTTCCTTTCCGCGACACCATTTTGTTGTGGAGAATAAGCAACGGTAAGAGATTTTTGAATACCATTCTCTTCACAAATTTCTTGAACTCCATTGAAGTGAACTCGCCTCCATTATCCGACCTTATTGCCTTAATTTGATAGTCACTTTGCTTTTCGTCTAGAGATTTGAATCTTTTAAAGGTTGAAAACGTCTCTGACTTTTTCTTCAAAAAAAAAACACCCAAGTCTTTCGACTAAAATCATCAATGAAGGTCAGAAAATACTGATTATTTTCGAGTGATGATGGTTCGATAGGCCCGCATATGTCCGTATGGATTAGCTCTAGTGGTTGCTTCGCTCTTGAGAGAGATTCTTTTGGAAAGGAGTGTCGATATTGTTTCCCTTCAAGACATCCTTGACAAATTTGATCAGGATGATTTATCACAAATAGTCCTCTCACTAACTTCTTGGACGACATCATCTTCAATCCACCAAAATTTATGTGGCCGAGCCTCAAGTGCCACAACCAAGACCTGTCTTCAAAACACGCTTTCAAGCACTTTTCCATGTCGTGCTGAATTTTCAACATGAACATTCTATTACTTGACATTTGTACCTTAGCTATCAACCTCCCTTTGGAATTCCTTAGGTACAAGCTTTGGCCCTTCATGTGCACGTTGATTTGCATCTTTTTGTACATATTTTTATTACCGTTTTTGTTTCACGTTGCGTGTTTTTCGCTTGCTTTTTGTTGCTTTAGGAGTTGGGTTGACCGTTTTTCGTATTTCTAGATTTTCTTAGTTTTTGTATGTTTTATTAGTAATTTTCGTAGTTTTTTCACTTTTCCGTTTTTCTTGGCCGTAGGATGTCCAAGCGGGGCCTACGCTCGTTTGGGATCGTTGATACTCGACTCGGGAATGGACGGACAAAGAAAGGAAGCGCAACGAACGAGGTTCAATAAACCGGCAGACGCGAAAAGAACGAGAAATCAAGCCAGGCGCTGGAATCCAGTCGACCGACTGGATGTTCAGTCGATCGACTGCACAAAATTTGATCGAGGATTTCTTAGCGCTCTAAGAATCGTCTCCGCAATAGTACGGAGTCGATTGTAGATGCGGTAAGTTGTCCCGAGTCGTGTCTCTCGAGGATGGATATGATCGGCTTTCGGTTTCTCAGTTGTTCTTATCGTCGGTTTTGATTAAACTAATTTAACATAAAAAAGCGGTAGTCATTGTTCAGTTTTTGAATTTGTAACTAAGATTTAAATTGAAATATAAGATTTGAAAATATTAAAACTTTTAAAGGAAATTAAAGCTTATATTAAAAATGATCAATTTAAACTAATTAACTATAAAAACTTGATTATTTGAAATTAAGGGAAATGGAGGGAAAATTAAAGTCAACTTATTTGAATAAGTCAAAAAAATTAACTTAGCATTTAATTAAAGGTTTTTAAAGCAAAAKAAGATTTTATAAAACTTTTACAAACTTAAAGATTGATCTAAACAACTTATCAACTTAAAAGCATAATTTCAAAAGCTAGAAAGCTAGAAAATGAAATTGAAAGTTTGATAAGCAAAAGAGCCACTAAACTATGATCCAAAACACAACACAATATTAAAAAGGAATAACATGAAAATGAAACTAGATTATAGAAAGATATTACCAAATGTGTGTGATTACAAAAGCTTGAAAGAGGAAAGTTTGAAAACTGATTGATTCTTCACAAAGGACACTTAAAACAAAGCTTGAACATTAAACAATTAAGATCTAAGCTTAACTAATCTATAACTAATTACTAGGAATTATAAAAATTAAAATAAGCAAAAATATGAAGATAAGTGTTTTCTCTGGTTTGGAGAAGCTTTCTTGGAGAAGAAAGCCACAGGACAAGTTGTTCTCATTGAAATGACGTCTGAGTGATTAAATCTTCAAAATTTATGCTTTTCAGTCGATCGACTGAAAAAGTAGTCGATCAACTGGCAGTCGATCGATTATGTCGGTAGTCGATCGACTGCGATGTAAAACGGCCTGGAGCCCTGGAATTCGGTCGATCTTCGGAGGACCCAGTCGATCGACGACAGTCGATCGGCCAAGTAGGCAGTCGATCGACTGCAATGTCCAAAATGCAAAAAGTCGCTGGAATTCAGTCGATTTTGGGGGTTCAGTCGATCGACCATATATGCAGTCGATCGACTGAACATCCAGTCGGTCGACTGGATTCTAGCGCCCGGCTCGATTTCTCGTTCTTTTCGCGTCCGACGGTTTATCGAACCTCGTTCGTTGCGCTTCCTTTCTTTGTCCGTCCATTCCCGAGTCGAGTATCAACGATCCCAAATGAGCGTTGGCCCCACTTGGACGTCCTACGGCCAAGAAAAACGGAAAAGTGAAAAAATTACGAAAATTACTAATAAAACATACAAAAACTAAGAAAATCTAGAAATACGAAAAACGGCCAACCCGACTCCTAAAGCAACAAAAAGCAAGCGAAAAACACGCAACGTGAAACAAAAAGGGTAATGAAAATATGTACAAAAAGATGCAAATCACACGTCGTACCTTTTTTCGAGCAATTGCCTAATGCTCAAAATATTTACTTTCATTTCAGGTACATAGTAAACATTTTCGATGAATTGGTGTCCGCCATTCTTCAATCGAATGAGAATCCTTCCTTTTCCTTGGATGGTGATTTTTGACATATCACCAAATATGATATTTCCGGCAATAGTAGCATCAATGTCAACGAACATGTGTTTCTCCCCGCACATGTGATTACTCGCACCCGAGTCGAGGTACCACGAAGTATTTTCTTCTTCTATTGACGCTTTCAATGACAACAACGATTGGTTAGAATCTTTTTCGACAAGATGAGCCTTTTCAGAGCTAAACTCATTTCGTCACTCAGAAGCATAGTGCTCAAACTTGTGATAATTATAACATTCGACATCTCGCTTATTTCGATGACGATTAAATCCACCTCTTCCGCGAGCTCGTGATTGACGAGGTTCTGATTGTGACTCTTCGTTTTTGTATGAACTTTGTTCTTCTTGACCTCGTTCACGTCCACGACCGCATCTTTGTCCATGACCACGACCTCTACCACGGCCTCTCCCACGACCGCGATATCCAAAGTTACTAGATTTATGTTGGTCGGAATTGATCGTCATTGCTTGAAGAGATTGCTCGACTTCAGGTTCTCTCGTTCGTCTTTTTAACTTTTCTTCATGCAAGTGTAATTTTCCGAGCAACTCATTCAAGTTAAGGGTCTCAACATCATTTGACTCTTCAATGGCTATTACAATGTAGTCAAGTTTCTGCACAAGAGATCGAAGTACCTTTTCAACAACTCGCTTTTCTTCTAAATTTTCTCCATTGCTTTCGAGTTGGTTAACAATAATCACAACTCTTGAGATGTAGTCGGATACTTATTCAAATTCTTTCATCTTCAAGGACTCATACTCTCCTCGTACTGATTGTAGTCGAACTTTCTTAACTTTGTCAATGCCTTTGAAAGCATTGTTAAGAATATCTCACGCTTGCTTCGCAGTGGTTGCTTGTGAAATCTTCTCAAAGTTGTTGTCATCCATGCCGAGTTGAATGATAGAGAGAGCTCTTTGATCTTTTACCTTGGCTTCCTTTAAGGCTTTCCTTTCGGCTTGGCTTAAAGTAGCGGGATCTTGTGAAAAATTATATTCTCTTTCAATGGTTTCCCAAACATCTTGTCCACCAAGATATTTCTTCATTTGAATGCTCCATCGATTGAAATTATCTTTCGAGAGCTTTGGAAATGGGAATGCTCCACTTGCGGCCATCGTCTTTGTAGAGAATCAAACCTTGCTCTTGATACCACTTTGTTAGATAACGTGGACTCAATATATAAATCGCAGCGAAAAATAAATGTGGAGAAAAATTTATACACTTTTGTTTATATCTCTTAAATACACAAATATTAAATGAACTCTCTTGTAAAAAACTCATACAAAACTCATGCTTTACAAATGAAAAATTACATGGCTATTTATAGGAATAGACTACATAACGAAAGGACATAACTAATCATGAAGATGCACAATATGAAAGGACACACATGTGCATGAATGAACATCATATCAAAAGTCAAATCCATTTATGAATCTATCTTATATTGTTTAACTTCCAACACGCGGGAGTGGGAAGATGATTATTATTTCTTTAATATACAATTATTTGTTGTTCACGTAAATTAAAGATCATTTTATGTCTAGATTGTGAAAGCTCTAAATTTATCTAAGACCAAAGAAAAGAAAATTTATGTGTATTATATTATTCCATAATGAACGTCGGTGTATATGAGGTCTTATTATTAGAAAATTACAAGCTATCTTCCTATCAACTCTTGTGTAGATGGCATTGCTTACTAACTAACTAATTAACTAACCAATCTAACTACTTAATTACTAAGTAACAAGAATGAGATGGAAGTGGGGTAGCTAATACTATAGAATGCCCCCTCAAGCCGAAATGGAATAAAAGGAAGTCGATCCCAGCTTGGACAGTAACAATCGAAAACGAACTCTGCCAAAAGCTTGGTGAACACATCAGCCAACTGTATGTGAGTAGAGACATAGCTCAGATGAATGAAACCTTCCTTAAACTTATTCCTAACAACATGATGATCAATGTCAAGGTTCTTAGTTCTTTCATGAAAGATGGGGTTTTCCGCTATGTGTGGCGTCTTGATTATCACGTTTGAGGGAGTAGGAAGCTGAAGCTCAAATTCCTTGCAGAGATAAGATAACCATTGAAGCTCATAAACATTAATCTCTAAAGCCCTGTATTCAGATTCAATAGTGGATTAGAGATTGTAGTTTGCTTCTTGCTCTTCCAGGAAATGAGAGAAGAGCCAAAGAAAACAGAATAACCTGTTATAGACTTTCTTATGTCCTTACATGCAGCCCAATCTACATCGTTGTATGCATGCTGATAATCAGGAGTAGAAAGATAGAAAAGACCTACATCAGGACAACCCTTGAGATATCTAAGAATATGTAGAGAAGCATTCCAATGAGAAACACAAGGACTAACGATAAATTAACTTAGTTGCTGCATAGGGTAAGTAACGTCAGGACTTGTAAAGTTCGAGTATAACAATCTCCCAATCAATCTTATGCATTAATCTTGTTTTTCCAGAAGATGATCCTAATTAGAAATCAGATGAATGTCAGGTGGAAGAGGTGTAAGTTCAGGATCATAGTCCATCATATGAACATCTTAAAGAAAATTCAGAATGTACTTTCTTTGACATATATAGGTACTCGTAGTTCCTCTAACAATCTCCATTCCCAGAAAATATCTTTGCCAAAATTAAATCTTTAACGGTGAATAGTCTATACAGATAGGCTTTTAAAACATCAATGTCAGATTGATTACTCCCTTTAACTAGCAGATCATCAACATAGACAAGTAATTCCAGAAAGAAGGCACCAAATTTCTTTGTAAATAGGCAGTGACCAAAGGGGGATTGAGTGAAGCCATAATCCAGTAATTTTGTTGTGACTTCTTGGTTCCACTCTCTTGAATATTGTTTAGCCCATTTAAACTTCTTTCCAACTTACAAAATTCACCAACAACTAAACTAGAATGAACCATTGAAATAACAACATGTTCATTTAACTAGGTAGATGGTTTTCTTACTCATGGATGTAAGGATGGTGCAGTATTATGTGGTTCCGGTAAAGGAGTAGTAGTAAGATTATGAACTTGATGGTTGAGATGGGGTAATAAATTATGTAGATGGATTAGAAGAATGTATAAGTAGAGGAATAGAAACTGGAGTGGAATCAGGAGATAGGTAAGGAAAAACATCATCAAGGAACTTGACATCCCTTGGGATAGTCAATTCATGTGTCTCCATGTCATAATGATGAAATGTTTTTTTTCCAGTATTGAATATAACAAAGACACTTTTGAGCTCTAGCATCAAACTTAGACCTAAGTGGCCGAATGATTATAGCATAAGACAAACAACCAAAAGGTTTAAGAGTGTGATACTAAGGTTGTGTTCAATAAAGAACTTCAAAGAGTGTTTTCCAGTTAAGAATATCACTAGGAAGCATGTTAATAACATGAGGTGAATATAAGATTGAGCAACGCCATAGACAAATCATTTTATAAAATTGGTTCATTTTCCTTTCTAATGTATAATATACACCCAAGTGTCTCTACTAAAGTAAGAAAGTATGGTGTGCTTGTATTTGGTTCTTTACAAGAGCCTTATACATCAACATGAACAAGATCAGAAATAGTAGATGTTTATATATAAGAATGAGGAAAAGACTTTCTTTGATGTTTTGCCTTTAAACAAAAATCCCAAGATTTTATTGCTAAAATGTCAGTTGCATTACATTTATTTTGAGAAAATCCAGATGTTTGAAAACACCAAGAGAGGCATGGCCTAAAACCTCATGACAAAAATTAAAGAGGTAGTACAAGCATTGAACCTATACTCTAATCTTTTATCTATTTCATCGAGTATGTAAAGTTTCCCAACCAAGTGGTCAATAGCAATGATGTTGTTAGAATTAAGTTCCTGTGAAATACAAGCAGTTGGTGTGAAGATGCATTTTAACTAGAGTATAAAGTCAATTGTGGTATGGATAGAAGGTTAAATTTAAAGGAAGGAATTTAGAGGACGTCCTAAAGTATAATGTCTTTACAAATATGTACTTTGCCTGTATGAGTAACGATTTTAACAGAATTATCATGCAAGTAGATAGTAAAAGGAGTCTTAACAGGGACGAGATTATGCATAAGGTGTTTATGAATACACATATGCCTACTTGCACCAGTATCCAAGAACCATCTCTCATATTTTCAGAAGCATTCAATGCAAAGTGTGTTAAGTTATGTGTATTTGTATCTTCAGAGTTCACGAAGTAAGCATAACCTGAACCACTGTCATCACTATATCTTGAATTTTATCCCTTTCCTCTAAAGAACTTCGTCGATTCTTGCTTAGTTAGAGATGACATATATGTAGTAAATTGAGATTCTGGGACTCCCTATTGGACCTCTGGTTTTCCACAAATCCATTCTGAAACCCCTTTCTATTAGTAGCAACATTAACACAACCCTTTGACTTCAGCTGCTCATTAGATTTTGGGTATCATCTAGAACTCCATTTAGCTTAAATCATTCACTCATTTCATGCCCTAGAGCATCACAGTGCTCACAAATCAATTGTGCTTCTCTTCCTTAGTCCTTCTATATCCACCTTTGCCTCTATTAACATTTCTATTTCCAGCACAAACTTCTCTTGCCTATAATATCTCTACCGTAGTTTCTCCTTACAGTTCCAGCACTTTCAAGTTTTTCCAGAATAAGTGATATTTGTGTTTTTCTGCTGCTCAAATCAAATAAGGAGTAGGATTTGTCAACTTCGGTTTGTGGTTCTAACAATAGAATCAGTGACCTAACTGGCTCAAATATCTCATGCAGCCCCATCAAAAATTACATGAGCTTGGTTTGATTTTCAGTTTCCACCACATTTGTCCCATTGGACAACCACAAACATTATGCGACTTTAAATGTCATGTTGATCCCACTTGGTTTGATTTTCAGTTTCCACCACATTTGTGCCATTGGACAACCACAAACATTATGCGACTTTAAATGTCATGTTGATCCCACAATCGTTTGATTTTCGAAAAGTACTCTGTGACTGAATCATTTCCTGGACTAATGCTAGAAATTCGTCTATATAACTTTTACAACAACGGACCATTACACTGACCATAATGACGGGCAATATTATCCCACAATTCCATCGTAATATTCGCATATATGAAACTTTCTACAATATCCTTAGACAAGGCATTCAGAATCCAGAAGACAATCATATAATCTTTTTCTTCCGGATCCCAGATTTTTTGTAATATTAGGAGGTTCAGGTATCTTATTATTTATGAATCTGAGTTTCGATTTCGCACTGAGTGCGATGGTCATCGACTTCTTCACGGCAAACAGTTAAGTCTAGTGAGTGGATGCGATACCAAAATCATCCAAGGGTTATCTGAATTTTGCATTTGAACCAGGTTGTCGATTGGAACCAATGATTGACGTGTCGATTATTATTGCCATTTCGCCGGCGCCAAGCGCTAGCTAAGTTCTCGAATTCAGGCATGTCTACATATTTGCTTATTATCCTAGCAAATGCTATAGATATTATGTGAAAGCTTTAGAATGAGCTAAGACGAAAGAAATTAGGAATTTTGTGTATTATTCTATAATGAACGTCAATGTACACATGGGCTTATTATAGCAGAATTATAAATTATCTTCCTATCAGCACTTGCCACATGGAAGTCTTACTAACAAACTAAATAATCTAATTACTTAATGAGTAAGTAACAAGAATGAGCTGGCAGTGGGATGGATAATATTGTATTAGAGATACCCTTCAAATGTATTTATTTTTAGTGGACCTCAACTTGCCTAATCAAATGCTTGACATGATATGACCTAGAAAAGAAAAACAATATATATATATATATATATATATATATATATATATATATATATATATAAAAGAGAGAGAAAGAGAGTTATACCCCATTTATATATTAAACAAAAAGATTTTTATGATATGTGTCTGCCTAGAAAGCTTTGGAATGACGTGTAATTTTTTGATGGTTCGAACGCTTATTTTGCGAATTTTGGTTGTTCGTAGTTTTACCAAATTAATCCTAATTATAAGAGTTTAAAAATTATAATATAAAAATAAATATTATAATATATTAGAATATCTATATTTTTAGGAATTATATATTTTTAGAAATAATTTATATTACAAATTTATTAATATATTAGAACTTCCATAGTTTTAGGAATTATTATATACATACTTATTATAATATATTATAAGTACAATATTTAGAAGTTATTATTTAATACAACAAATCTATTATAATATATTTATAATATTCTATATAGTTATATTAAGAGTTATTTGAAATAATAAAAATATTTAACTAAATATATTAGTAATTAAATTCAATCTAAACAAAAAATATTATATTATATAATAATTATTATAAATTATTTAATACTGATTATACATCGGTATAATGCTACACGGGTCGAGAGCGTGTCATCTTTTGAGTCTTTCAAACTATGTAACTAATAATTATTAATGATTTTGATCTAAATATTAAAATATAAAATAATTTAATAGTGATCAATTAATTAGTAGAGATTAAACACGGGTTTAGAATATGATATCTTTCAATTTTTTTAATTATGTAAATAAACTTAATAACGAATTTTAAAACATTAAAATAAAAAATTAGCTAATAATTATAATAATTAGTAAATATATTATAAATGTACAAGCAATGGTTAGAATACATCCTTTGATTTTTTTAATTTTAAATTTAAAACTTTGTAATTATCAAAAAATACTTTTTATATTTATCTTTTTTATAAATTCCGTGTAATACACGTGTGTTATATATATGGGGAATGGATCTAGTGGGTCCATTTCTTATATTGAGTCCGTAGGGCCAAATCACAACCATCCAATAAATTAGATACAAAGGATATAACTTGGTTAGAGTGATAAATACATCTCTATCTTTCTATATCAACAGGTTTTTAAATATATTCCAATTAACAGTTAAATGAACATTAATATTATTAACTAATATAAATTACATCATTGTATATTTATCTCTCTCCCCAATTAATAACTCTCCTATATTGAAATCTATATATAAGTCTCAAAAAATATAAATATTGTTCAAATTACACCATATTATTCCTTATGGCCTAAGCAACAATACTCATACTATTTTTCCTAACAAATTTGTACATTTAAAAGTTCGAATTGAAATTATTGCAAAAAAATAAATTTATAAAAATAAAGATTCACTGCACAGTTAGACACACGTTAATGCACATTTAGAAATACATTAATTCATAATTAGAATGACAACCATGTTTGTTTTATATGTTTATTAGTCAAACATTACTACACAATAATACATTCTATATGTTTATTAGTCAAGCCTTGTCCCACTAATTTATCCATCAGATTAAAACTTATTGAATGAACGCGATTTGACACTACGCACTCATTTTAACAACTCGTTGATCCAATTCTTATATGTGAATAATTCCTATATATATATTCACATGCACACGATTTATTAAAACTTAGCGTCTAGATGATACTTAACAAGGTGTAGATAGAATTAAACGATACATAATTGAAAGAAAACCAGGACCTACGGGCCGAGGAACAAACTCGGAAAATATAAAGTTTATAAGGAGTTAGACAAGAACTTTCAGAAATAGCATAAAATCCAAAGTAGCAATATAACGAGGTCTTGAAATTGACCCGGCCCATTACTTATTGGAACTACTGATTCATTTACAGCCCTCCAATAATCAACTATCATTATCAAGATGAGACATACATTAAATGAGCTAGTCTGGTCCATATATATTTTTGTTCAGTTGGAATGCTTTTAGTGAGAATTTTAATAGATTCTATTTAATTTTAAAAAAGAAAAACGGGGAAATTAAATGAGAGAGTCAAGGATTGTACCCAGTTCCTGCAAAAAACGCCAGAGGAATCATCATCTCCCAGCCATTAATACTCATGCTGCATTATACACAAGGCACTATAAATCTTTAAGTAAAAAAAAAAAAAAAAAAAAAAAAAACACAACAAAAAAAACATGAAAATAATAAATTAGCAGTCAATAATACACACCTCTATTCTAAAAATCTCCCTATGCGCCGCCTATGCGCCAGGCGTCACCAATCCGCCTACAATTTTCAAAAATCGGCCAAAGAAATCACCGGGCGCCCCAGGCGCTGCCTAGGCGCCCTCGACGCCCAAATCGGCGTCAGGCTAGTTTTTTTTTTTTGTTTTTTTTTTTAAATTTTTATGGTCTGAAACGACGTCGTTTTTGGGCCTATTTTTTGATTATTTTAATTTTTATGTTATGGTATTTTTATTTGACTAATGAACTTATGAATCTATGTTATTTTGAACTTTGAATCGAACAATAGATTTAAACTTGTGAATTGTAACTTGTGATTATTATTTTAGTTTTAAATTGTCATATACTTTATTTTTAGTACTAATATATTGAATTACTAAATAATTGAATGTAATATTGTAAATTATTGTATTTACTCTCGAATTTTAGATCCCGTTAAAGACCCACCTAAATGTCCTATGCGCTGGCCAACGCCTAGGAGTTGCCTAGCAATTTTTTTTACACTGATACACACATTTGGTTAATCTAGAAATTTATGATAACAGTGCCGCATTGATTTAAATGCATGGCCCCACAAGAAGAGTGATAAGTTCCGTGAGAATTGATGTGACAATGAGATAATGACAAGATCAATTTTACATATAAAATATCAAGAGTTTGTAGGCATATTGAAGACGGAAACTACAAATTCAAAATCGTCAAAATGATTAATTTTGTAAATTTTCCTGAGACATAAATTCCCAGAGGTATCAATCAATCATATAAACGTTATTAAATTAATAGAAAACCAATTAAAGTATGAAAATGCATCATTAGCAGACAAAGGAGGCTGATTGTGTTGAAATCTTATTTTTTCAATCTCATGTTTTAGATGCAATGTAAGTCAAAGTTATATTTATATTCAAATGAAATACAAAAGCATTATATGTCATAATTAAAAAAACAATAAAAACTCTATTTTATGAGTTATAATTATATTTTCAAAAAAATAATTTTACCGTAAAAGTTATTTTACTACTTTTGCTTTATTTTTATTAATTCACATTTTTAAGATATTATGATCATTTAATACTTAGAATTATACACCTATCATCTTTTATAATTTTTGAGAAATGATTAATTGCGATGGATAAAATAAAATTGAGAGGAAGTAAAACTTAAATAACGGGTTTAGTAGAATTTTTACCCAACAAATTATTATCATTTTTGCACTATGAGTTTTATGTCTACCAATTCATCAATTCTAATTCTTATTCTAGAGTTTTGTGCTTTTGAATTATTAGACTTTTTGCAGTTCATCCTTAAGGGCAAAATTATACTATAGTGAGTAGAGTGAAATTATATATATATCTCATAAGGAAATGATTATGATACTCACTTATCTCCCAGCATTTATCATCGTTGATAATTTAATATAAAAAGTTTAAATTGATTTAATAACTTTTATTAATTAAAAAGTATTACCACGAATACACCGTAGAAATATAAACACTAGAAGATGAGGGCTTTAGAGAAGCGTGTATTATGGTTTACCATATGGACAAGGCATCTACTGCAATTTTGGCGTTCTCGAGATTTCCAGTCATCACTACGAGAATCCTGTAGTACCAATTTTCCAAGCTGTTCCATTTCAAAGAGAAATAAAATTATTTCATGAATCAATAATTGGGCAACCATGAACAATTCAGAAAAGGACCATTAATTCAGATGTACTGAATATGTAAAATGCTACATATGAAATCTTGAAAGGACCGCCTAATTAATGGCTCACATTTGTCTGTTGGTTATCCTTTTACTACGTCATTTGACTTCACAAATAAAATGAGAAATAAGAAAACGAACAATGCTCAAATAATAAATATTCTGTGACTGTAAATATTCTCTTATATATGTAATCAAATATACTCTCTCCATCCCAATTTGTACTACGACACAGATTAAAAAAAATTAGTAGTTTATATAGTTAAATTATTAATTTAATTAATATTAATTAATATTCATAAAAATCAATATTAAAATTAGTATACCTGTTATTGGAATAGTAAAATTATGCATTTTAATAATCATTTTTCAAACGCAAACACAAACACGTTACCATAACATGACGCCCGAAGTAGCGGAAAGCTTAAGAAAGTCCCATAATCCCGTAAAGGCCTCGCCC
>BMAC01000227.1:315000-354480 GCA_014905375.1 Phtheirospermum japonicum | reverse complement strand
ACGACGCTCAGCCCATCTCGGCTTGCATGTTTGAGAGGAATTCTCTTCAACCCAACAATGTTCCCGCCTACAATAACTTCTTCCGCAGGTTTTAGGATTTTATTCAAGACATTTTCTGAAAACAAACACAAAACGAACTTTCGAATCTAACTTTCCTCTGAGATCGACACGAGTCAACCTACCTACCTACAAGTGATCCCGTTCTCTTGCGGGCGATATTTTTAAAATTGACAACTTTAAATAAAAGTAGGTGCGGAAAATTTCGAATCATGGATCGAAGCCTGGGAGAGCTGATCGACATCGATATTGAGTATTTTGGCACCGATGATTTGCTACTCTACATTTTCGATCGGTAATATTATACTTTTTGAATTTCTGGTGCCTTTATTTTTTTAACCATAATTCAGTGATTTATGTGTTGGTTATTGAATTAGAAGCCCGAAATTGATGAATTTATAGTGAAACTTTCTTTGCCCCAAATCTGTCATTTGACAGTTTGTTTGTTTTTTGATAGCAGTGGATTTATTTATTATCTTTTTAAATGGTTATAATAAAGAAATGAATGATGACCATGTATCATCCTTTAGATTGCTCAGGATGTGTTTGATTATTGTACACAATGAGTTTCTAAGCTGGCTGAATCATATTGTTGAGAAATTTATTCTTGTCAATAATTTCTATTTTGTTATTTGTTTTTTTTGGGCACAAAATAAGTTAGGAAACTAGATATAGGTCAATATTATGTTTCCTAGTTTATGCACAAGACTTTAATTATTCCTAGATTGTGTTGAGGATTTATTTTTAGGATTTTACCAAGTTTAGGATTCTTAGTTGTCTATTTAAGATATAAGTATTCCTACACTTGACTTACGATTTTTATAATCTTTACGCACGGATCTCTTGAGAAGAAGAACACACGACGTACAAGAGAAGAAGAACAAGATAGAGTTACTTGGAGCCAACGATCGTGATAAACAAGATCTTTGAAGTTGCGTGACCAACGGAGAAGATCTTGCCATTCCGGCAACAAGTATTTAGTATCAAGTTTCTTGATATTTAGTTTTAATATATTACTTTATTTTTGTATTGAACGTGAAGTGAAAGTAATATAGTTTTCGGGTTTGTATACCCAAGTTCACAAGTATTTACTTGTGAACTGAATTTGTTTAATCGTGTTCTCTTTTAAATTTCCGCTGCATAACTTTACGTTATTCTAGTCGATGTTGTTAACTAGTATTGTTAACATTGATTAACAACATCGTAAATCTGATCCTTATTTTTAAAACCATAAACCTTCTAATTTTACACATATAATTAATGATAATATATACATTCTAAGAAGTGTTGCACTGTTGATGCAGATCAAGTCGTCTCAAACGTCTTAGACTTGCATGTTGTGATCGAATATCGGGCAAAGGTTTAACAAAAGCGGTTACAAAATTTCTTGAACTGGAAGAGCCGCACCTTTTTTACACGCCATAGATCACTACTGGAGATCATATCGAAACTATTAGCATTCATTGTCTTTTATACTGGCAATGGACAATAATCCCCTTTTGCAAAGAGGTTGTGCACAGGTGATATTTTGACCTCTACTAATTTATTTACCGATTTTTTTTATCTTTTTTTTGTTTACACAATATTTTAGCTTACATGCAGAATCACGGGATATTAGAGATGTAGATATGAATCTAAAAAGTGGTTCCCTAGTTGCGAGGATAAGGCTCGACCCTAAGAAAGATGGAGATTTTGTTCCGCTGCCTGGTCCTCTTCGCATATGCAAGAACTTATGTATTTCCAAGGTGGTTTCTTATTTTCTCTACAGCGTGAAAGCCTTTTGTTGAATATTTATCTAAATAAATGATTTGCATTGCTTATATAATTATTTTCTTTCATCAAGGATGACAAGACCGTCTGCAGAAATCTTGCACAAGTTTTTCTTACGTCTAAGAGATCGTAACACTTCTGCAGATGGTACCCCAATAACAGCAAGGCAGTTAGAAAGCTTGGTAAGGCTGGCAGAGGCTCAAGGTAGGGTTGACTTGTAATAAGTATAACCGTTTCTCCTTTTTCTTAATATAAGTATCAGGGATTTGTAATATCGGATATGTGGGGAATTGATCAGATAACCACGCCGTCTCGTGCTAACCGTTTCTACTGCAGAAAATTACGTCAGATTAAATTTAATAATTGGATTATTTTAACTATTGCAAGTTTGGATTTGACTTTGATGGCTATTGTCTTGGCATCATACTAGTGGTTGAAACTGGAAAAATTGATCATAGTTTATAGTTTGATCATTTCATTTTTTTAAAGAAAATTATTTTGATTTTTGTGGTTGCTTGCTGGTAAACTAACTTAAGGGGCCGATACTCTGTTATTCGTATGCATCTTGTTTAAATTGGGATTTTAACCTAAAATATGTATTCGAGACAATTCATGCAAGTGTTTGACTTACCTTACGTTTTCTATGTTGACCTTTACAGCACCGGGCAGAAGTATATATACACAGATTCAACTGACTCCTGCTTTTATGTTTACGATGTGGTATGAACTTAATTGTTTTTTTTGGTATGATTTTTCGATTTGTTTCTTTCTCTCCTTTTCCCCCTTGATTATATACTAAGAGTTGTTATGCTCAGTTGAAAGCATTTGCTCATTGTTAGTCATTCTCAATAGTTTCTTGGGATAATTAAAACACCCTCGAGTTTTGGCTAATTACAAATAAACCCAACTAACTTTGAAAATTACAAAAAAGGTTTGATTCCATCTTTCATTTTGTCTCATCATGTAGTTAATCTGACGTAATTTTCTAATGTTATCAAATACCTCATCAACGGTTTGGAGTGCAAAAATTCCATAACTGTGGACCTGCACAATAAGTTTTTCTAAACTCTTAGTTAATTTAGTAGTTAATTTCTTAGTTTAATTCTTAGTTAATCTCTTAGTTAATTCTAGTTTAATTAGTTTAATCATTTTATACTTGGATATTGGATATTGGTTAATTTAGTTTACTTATGCGATTGATTTATGCTTAATGATTCGTTCTTAGATTCGTATGATGCGATTGTTTGATGGTAGTTATTATATATATGCTTTAGATTCGTTGCTTTAAATTCTTAGTCGTTAAGTTCAAGTAGTTTAAATTATTGCTCGTAGTTGATAATMTAGGTAGAGTAATTAGTTTAATTATTGCTTTAGTTATGATGATCAACTCAATATCTTTCAAAACCCCAAATGTACATGTATTTTACTTTAATTCGTAAATTGAGAAAAACATCCGAAAGACCGAACAGTTGTTTTCTCGAGAGATACGACTCGAGTCAAACTTATCACCCTACAGTTACCTCGTACTCTTGCGAGCAAACTGACGTGCTTTTAAATTAATTAATTAAAAAGGGGTGCACAAAAGTTTGGATCAGCATGGTGCAAACCATGTTGGGAATGGTGGTGGTTTGGTTGGAAAAGGGCACGCGGGAGGGCATGGTGCGAACCGCGTGGCCCCCGGTTCTCATGGTGTTCGTCAACCCGACATGGGAGGGCATGGTGAAAACCATGTCGGGTCCAATGTGCTCTTAGATGCTCATGATCCCTTCGATTATTTTGGAGGCCCGGATCCCGTTTCTTATGGCTATGGTGCTCATCGCCGTTCTTCGAATGCGCCCAATCCGAATCCCGGTCCGTATGGTACTCCACCCGTGCATGCTTTCAATCCGACACCACATGCGGATCCGAGTGGTTATGGTGGTGGTCCCAAATTTGGTAATGATCGTGGAGTTCAAGAAGAGGAGCTTGATGAGTATGATTTGTTTGGTGGATACGATCCGAGTGCTCCACTTACTCCACCCGTCCAAACTATGAGGGAGGTGAGCCAAGCTTTTGTGGGGGCCCACGTTTCGTCTTGTATATATCTTCCCCCCGCGGTGATGGCTATTGATATCCGATTGCTCGACTTTGCCCGCCTTCCCATTTTTCACGGATTTTCCAAGGAGGACCTCCTCCAATTCATCAAGCAATACTTATGGCATGTCTCGAGTTTTCACCGCCCGAATATGATGAGTTTGGAGCATCTTCAACTCTGATGTTTCTCATATGCTCTCCAAGATAAGGTTCAATCGTGGTTCATGGGTCTTCTTCCTAACACGATTCGCACATGGAACGTGCTCGAAAAGGTCCTTTTCAAACACTACTATTCCATGGAGAAAACAAATGATATGATGGTAAATATTATGTCATTCAAGCAAATGAAAAATGAGCCGTTTCACTCCGCTTGGTCTCGGTTCAATGATCTTCTTCTTAGTTGTTCGCATCATCGTATACCCAAGGAGCTTCTAATTCAAACCTTCTATGAGGCATTGGACCCCCAATTTCAATACATGGTAGATACGACGGCGGGGGGTAACATGACGATTCATTCTCCACGCGTGCTTCTCAGTTTTCTCATTTCTTTAGCCGAGAATTCTCAACAAAAATCTTCCCGTGCGTTGTAATCAAGTGCTAATGAAGTCCATAAAGTGAATGAGTCTCTTTCCCCAAGAGGACTTGAGATGAAAAAGGAGATGGATGCGATTAAAGTTCAAATGGCCAAGTTGTTGTCCCCGAGCATGGACTTGCCTTGTTTGTCTTGTGGTATGGTTGGGCATGAAACACTTTATTGTCCGTCGAATCCTTCCCATTACATGCCGGTGCCTCAATCGGAGGATGTTTGTGGGATCCAAGGTTACCAACCGGGTCATGGTGTTGCTAAGCCACCCTTTCCTCGGCCATCAAATCAAAATCTCCCGTACCATCCGAGAAACCGCATGCATCCGGGCTTTGGGTATCCGAACCCTCCCATGGGCTCTTCTCGACCGTCTCCCCCGACGAATCCTCCACCACCAGCCACCGATCCTGCTCTTAATGTGCTAGTCCAACAAATGCAATCCCTCACCCCCTCGATTTCCACCTTGAGTGCCATGGTGTCCGCCATGGATACACGCTTGAGTGCCACATTGTCCGCCATGGATACACATTTGAATGCCACAGACACGAAAATTGTGCAATTGGCTACCGAGCTAAATATGATCAAACAAGCCAATGAAAAGGGGAAGCTACCGAGCCAACCATCACACGTCCATGCGATCACATGTCTTCGAAGTGGCCGGGCTATCGATAACAAAGTGGCTCCACCACCCGAGATTGAAGAAGTTGTTATTCCGCCCGTTGTTGCTATTCCCGAGTCTACCCCCGTGGGTGCCATCCCGACGAAAGAGGGACCCGATGGCTTGCACAAATCCTTGAATGCCTATAAGCCTCCGATTCTAAAGGTTTCTCCACCTTATCCGTCACGGCTCCAAATCAACAAGAAGGACGATCAATTCCACAAAATCTACAATACTTTGTCTAATGTAAACATCACTCTCCCATTGTTAGACGCCATCCGAGACATACCCGCTTACTCCAAGTTTTTCAAAGACCTTTCTTCCAAGAAGTTCATACCTTCTCCAAACGAGAAGATTGTGTCTTCCAAAGTGGCGAGTGTAGTGTGTGATCCCTCGGTCTTGGCCCTCAAGAAGATTGACCCCGGCTCCTTTTGTATAGATATCATGCTCGGCAACGGAGAGGTCATTACCGGTATGCTTGATTCCGGGGCGGGGATAAACTTGATGTCATCCTCGATCTATGAGCAATTGGATCTCGCACCCTTGCAAGAAACTCGTATATGCTTACAATTGGCCGATCGGTCAATTCAATATCCGAAAGGTGTTGTGAAGGATGTGCTCATCAATGTTGGAGGGCTCGTGGTCCTGGTGGATTTTGTTGTTCTTGATGTGGGCATGGTGACAAACGATGGTGTCGAGCACACCATTCTACTTGGGCGTCCCTTCATGGCAACTACTAAATGCCTCATCGATGTTGGCAAGAAAAACCTCACCTTATTCGTTGCGGGTGAGTCAGTTACATTTTTAATGTCCACCTTGCCGTTGATTCCTTCAAGCATCTTTCATGCGGATTGTCTTCTCGTTGAGGATATTCAAGAATTGCGTGAGCACGTTTTCTTGGCGGATGCGTATGATGGGATAATTGAGTCGGAGGATGGTAATAGTGGTGATGTTAAGGGTGCTGGGGCTTATGGGCGTAGCACCGAATCGTGTATTGCGACGAGTCTTTTTGGGAGTGCTTGCATAGGCGTCGTTGAGGTCAGCGACACGTTTTCGAAGAGGGAGGTGGGGCTTGTTGATGAGAAACAAGCCGTTGAGCCAATTGATGAGTTTACCTCAATGAGAGCCATGAGAATAGATTTGAAGGAAGCCGGCCTTGAGAGAATGTTGCAATTGGAGGAGCTTGATGAGTTTCGGGATATTCTTTATGACAATGCTCGTCTTTATAAAGAAAGAACAAAGAGAAATCATGACGAGAGGTTAGTCCCAAAGAAGCTTGAGGTTGGGATGTCCGTTTTACTCTACAATTCCCGCTTAGCACTCCATCCTGGAAAGTTAAAGTCTAAATGGACGGGTCCTTACACCATCGAGTTCGTTAATCCGAGTGGGTTGCGCTTGTCTTGCTGCACAAATATCTTTACGCAAGCTCGCCACTCGTGAAGCGGGAAAATATCTCTGCAAAAACACCCTCTCTAACGCCATCCACGTGGTGATGGATCCAAGAGGTAAGTAATAAAGCCAATCCTTAGCAAGACCCTTCAATTAAAATGGAAACGCCCGCAGTTTAATTTGTTCGTCGGTCACTCCGGCGGGTGATTCGAGCTTTTGTGTGTGCCTACTTTATAAATAATTGTCAGAAATTTAATAGCTCGCCCGCAAGAGAACAGGATCGCGTGTAGGTTGGCAAGCTTAACTCGAGTCGTCTCTCAAGGACTGACGTTCGGAATTTTTAATGTTTGTTTAACCACAATATTTAACATGAGAACTTGTATAAATTTTGTTTTAGAAATTATCAACTACTAATAAATTTAAAAGCATCAACTAAGTATTTTAAACTAACTAATTTATTCTAATTAATTAACTAAAGCTCCAAAAAAAATTATTTAAGAATTATTAATCTAGGGATTCTTTAAAGCAAATAAATTCTAAATTAATTATCTATCATGCATGAAATAYTACGATTTAAACTAAACATGTGATTCTCAAGAACAATAAGATCAATCTCAAAATTCTCAAGCAATAACATAGCAATAACCAATTATCAACTAATTATCAAAACTATAGCAATAATTAAATTAATCATGAACAAATCATCACCAAGCATGAACACGAGAATAAACACAACGACTAATTAATATTAAAAATAAAATTCTAAGGTTCAAAGGCTCATCGATTCAATGGTTCAAACAATTCGAAATAAATTAACGAAACTAGAAACTCAAACGAAATAATTAAACATAAATTATCTAGAATTAAACTAAGAATAACTAGAGTTTAGAGAACTTATTAAGTAGCTAAAGGTGCTGAAAATTCTCCGTGAATCCGGGTTGTTGGTGGTTTGATCTTCGGTCGAAAAATCGGAACTTGAACGAACGTCTTCGTCTTGGTGCTTCGGATCTTGAATCTTCGACGTAGATCTTTAAAATATGTTGTAGGGTGTTGAAAATAGGTTTCTCAACCCTAGGTAAGTGTCTTGGGTCGTGGTTGTCTGTTTAATCCGAAATATGAAAGGGTTTATATAGTTATTTCATGACTTGGCGCACAAGAAAACCCTAAAAATCACGAAACTGGGCCGTCGCGTCGACGGTGCGTCGACTGATGCGCGCTGATGCTCGGCGTTGCTGCTGCCTGGGTGTGCGCGTCGGCTGGGCGGGTGCATCGACGGTGCGTCGACTGACGCTCCTTCAGTCGACGCTTCAGCAAGTTGCGTCGTGCGTCGACTGACGCTCCTTCAGTCGACGCTTCAGCAAGTTGTGTCGACGGTGCGTCGGCCCTGCGTCGACTGACACGGATCATGGCTCGCGTCGACGGAGCGTCGACGCTCGCGTCAGTCGACGCGACAGAGCGTCTTCCTCAGTTTCTCTATCTTTTTGCTACTCGTTCACCGGAAAGCTTGTTCTTCTATTCTTGAACATCGAACTTCATCTTTTACGTGCTAAACTCTTCCGGTTACTTAGCTGTAAAGTGAAAAATCACAAATAATCACTTATTTGCATCAATTACGATTAAAATACGGTAAAATAAGTCGGAACTATAAAAATACGGAATTAAACTTAAATCATCCTACTTATACCAAAAATAAATAACAAAAATAAACTAAAATACTAATAAAAATCAAGACAAATTCGTGTTAATCAACTACCCCACACTTTATTGGTTTGTTCGTCCTCGAACAAACGATAGATTCAAAGTATAACAATAAAGAAAATCAGATCAATCAATGAGTCGTGCTATGCTACATACACAATTTTGAAAATATAGGTACAAATTACGCAACGTCAATCACTCAACCATTATTACATTATCGCTCCAAAACAAAATCATGATTCCTCACAAAAGATAATATATAAGTGTACGCTCAAAAGCACTCAAGTATTTTCTGCATGGGACGTGTATACACTCAAATCATACAAGTACATGCACAATAAATAAGCACCGAAAATCAATCTCTTTCCAATCGCAAACTAAGTGTGCTGTCAAAACTAAGAATCGGTAAGGTCTTAACGGGTTGTAATGTAAGGCTTTTTGGATGAGTATGGAATATATAAGTCGTGTGGCTAAATAACTCACCCAACCTAATCTAATCACGAAGCATTTTGCTTCACCTCGTTCAAAAATAAAAACCTCACTTAACTCTCATAACGTAGCCTTTGAACATAGGCTAGTTCTCAACTCGTAACTCTAAAATCGACTTGAAGCTCAAACCACTTAAACACAATTGAAGCTCATGATATGCTTCTTATTACAACTCAACTCTTTGCCTTTAAACATTAGGCTTCATAATAACATAAACAATAAAACACAAGCCTTATTAGCGCATAGGTAATGACTTAACACGATTCACCATCCTTCTTTTTTTTTTCTCTTTTTTTTTATATATATATCCCCTTTTATTCTTTTTTTTTTATGGGTTTCCTTCTTTTATTTTTATTTTAATGAAGGATGGTGGACCTTAATTACAATAATTCACAAATTCCTAATAAAAATCCCAAAGCACTAATAACCAATAAAAATAATGAACTCCTACCCCACGCTTTTAATGGGTTAGTAGGAGTCGATTCAATAAAATCACGCAAGGCTATAGGTATGGATAATTTGGCTATGATTAGCTCATTCGGAATTTATAGTGGCTAAAAATTTATGGATATGGCCGGAATCGGTTTTTTCTGTGCCTTAACCTCATTTTCAAAATCAACTACACACAGCGGTTTCAAAGAGATATCAAATCAGAAACTCATTCAAGTTTTGCATGCAAAGATGATAAACTCTCAGGCTACTCACAGGTTTTTTGCATGAAAAAGTTTTGAATTGACGCGGCTTTTAAGGTTTTACGAAATAAATTGCGTATAAGCACCATTTTACAATATATAAATAATAAGTTTTGAAAACTTTATGCACTTATGCACGCTCAAAAGACTAGAGCCTCAAATAATACTTAGCTAATATTGACAGGCAAGCCCTAAAAACACAATACAGCGCAGAAATAGTGATCAATCACGTAAAATCTAGCACTACAAACCCACGAAAAATTTTAAATTTGCACAAATTTCAACTATAATTCACACTCAACCATCCCCCCTTTAAAAATGTGGCAAACTCCTGATTGCCATAAATATAAAGAAAATAAAAGCAAGGGAGATAAGAAAATATCCCTGAAAAATCGATAGTTGAGTCATTCCAAAATGTTTGTGCAATAATCCTTCGTCTTGAACTCGTGATTGGAATTGTCCTTAATTAAAAGCGATTGTAGTCAATTGTGTTGCGCGCAAGTGCCCGATGACACATCGTGTGGAATTGAGTCGTCCGGATTGCGGCTCATCAAAAGGTAGCCGGACTGCAGGTAAATTGGGTCGGATTGCGACCTTGATCGGTGGAGATGAAATCGTAAAATCGGATTGTCTGCACATTAACACACACATAAACGCACCACGACAATTGACATAATAAAAATAGAAATAAACTAAAGAAAATAGAAATAAAAATGAAAGAAAAACTAACGTTTGGGTTGCCTCCCAAGAAGCGCAATATTTTACGTCGCATGCTCGACGCGTTTCAACGATCAATACTTGACTCGCGGTGGATCACCTAACTCCACCATGTCATTCGCTTGAAACTCATTCTCAAATGTTTCGTTAGGGTCCATAATCGCAAGGTCCGCTCCAATGTCACGAAAATCAATACCAAATAGCTCGGCTACCTCCTCCCTGCTAAGAAAATCATTGTCGCCCTCGACGTTCATCTCATCCATAACCGTTATGCTCTTAAGCTCTTGGACGCATGCATCTACCGGGTCAACGAACGAACATTCTTCTTCTTCCATCAACGGCGCAGGGCAATTATTCACATCTCGCAAAGAAAAAGTAACCGTCTCTCCCAAAACAGACATGCTCATCTTTCCTTTGTTCACATCAATCACCACATGGGAGGTACACAAAAATGGACGGCCTAAAAGAATAGTATGCCCCTTGTCCTCATTGGGCATCTCTCCAACATCTAAAACTACAAAATCAACTGGTATTATTAATTCACCTACTTTCACCAAAATGTCTTCTACAATTCCCAATGGTTGGCGAATCGAATGATCCGCTAATTGGAGACGCATCCTTGTCAGCTTCAATGGTCCTAAATCAAACTACTTATAAATGGAATGCGGCATTAGTTAATTCCCGTGCCAAGATCAAGCATTCCGCGCGCTTGTTGCCCATTATCCAATGTAATATTGACACAAAAGCTTCTAGGGTCCTTCTCCTTCGTAGGCAGTGGTTGCTTGCATAACGCACTCACCTCCTTCGTTAGAGGAACGTACTGATTTGTCTCCAAACGCCTATGTCTTGTAGCAAGCTCCTTGAAGAACTTCACATATGCCGGCATCTTTTTGATCACATCCAAAAGAGGAAGGTTGATGTTGACGTTCTTCAGCAAGTTGTAAATGGAACTTTTTCGACTATCGGCGAAGTGAGAGTCTTGTTGGTGAGCTTCCCCTTCAAAGATCCCGGAATGTAAGGGTTTGGTATCTTATGCAATTGTTCTATCGGCTTGGATTCATCTCCCTTTGGCTATGCCGGTGTTGGACTCTCCGTCATCTTTTCATCCCCTCCGTCGACTCCATTATCGATCACTTTTCCACTGCGTAGGACTTTAATCGCTGAGGCTTTCTCCGTTTTACTCGGAAACTTGTCCTTTTCTTTATTTGATCTCGCAATGTCAGTCGCCAATTGTCCTATCGTCCTATCAACCCTCTCCACACTCTTAGCAAGATCATGCACTATCCTAGAGAGATTATCAATACTATTCACCTTTTTCGAGAGGTCGTCTATCTTTGCATTCACTTTCATAAGTCCCTCTCTATTAATGAGCGTCTCAGTCACTTGATTTTGTTGCCAAACCAACAATTAATCATTTGGTTTAACCAGATTTGACGTTTGCCCCTTCGTAGGCGGTGGCGGTGAAGGAAGGTACCGTGGGTCGGTCTATGGCTTCATCGGCGCATAATGTGGGTTCTCAGGACCCCACTTGAAAAAAGGAGAATCACGCTGTGCCTGAAACTGTTTTGTGGGTTTCTGCCCTGGATTGTTGTGTTGGAAATTTTGCACAGCATTGACCTCTATGTTCGATTCATCATCAAAAGTCACCGAACACGCATTCGCTCCATGTCCAAATGCTCCACAAATTCCACATGTCTCTTGTGAAGGTTGCGTTTGATGCTTCATCATCATGTTCATCAACAACTCCACTTGCTTTGTAAGTTTATCGATCTTGTCATCCTCCGCTCGCGCAACTGAAACCTCATTCACTCTAAGTCTCCGAGGCCTTGAACTTGTTTGCCTCGACTTGTCACTTATTAATTCAAAAAGATCTCGTGCTTCCTCCGCGGTTAAGCCCCCAAAATCTCCTGCTTGTGTTTCCACTTGTTGCTTGAAATTCGGCAATAATCCTTCATAAAAGTAATTGTTGACCATTTCGTCATTATTACCATGGTGTGGACATGCATTTAGGAGCTCCTTAATTCGATCCCATGCCTCGTGAAACAATTCGCCATCCAATTGCTCGAAGTTGGAAATTTTCCTCCTCAACTTTGTCGTCGTTTGGGCTGAGTAAAATCTTCCCACAAATTTCTTGTAAACCATCCCCCAATTTGTTAGGGAATTAGGTTGCAATTGATTAAACAATCGTTTCGCTTTATCTTTCAGGGTACTAGGGAAGTATCTCATTCTAAGCTGTCCTTCACTGAGTCCGCGATCTTGCATCCCAGATAGTGCTATGTAAAATTCTCGAATGAACTTGAGTGGGTATTCATTCGGAAAACCATAGAAAGAGGGTAGTCTTTTCAAATCGTCGGTCGTCAAATTATAGTTTCTAGCCGCTTGGCCTAAAACTATCGCTGAGCTATATGGTGGTTGGACATGCTAGATCACCTGTATGTTTTGATATCGAGGGGCATGTCTTCCACGAAATATCGCACGTATTTCTCCAAAATTGTCCCCATCCTCATAATAATCATCCTCATGAAACTCATTTTCATCCTCATATTCATCGTCCAGTGTATCATCGTCTTGACCATTATTGTAACTGTCGTCCTCCTCGTCGATTTTGGAAACGGTTCGGTGCTCGTTCCCGATTTACATTCTCATTGTGTTGTTGGTTGTTTTGGGGCTGGGGCCCGTCATTACCAACTTGGTTGCGTAAGAACTCCTCATTTGCACGAGCTTTGTATGCTTGAGCTTCCGCTCGATTCCTAAAGTGTTGTGAATGGTTGATTTGATTTTCTGGAATCACTGCTTGACGATTATCTTGGCCTTGGGGATCCCCGTTGTTTGGATCGTTGAGGAACTGGTTTCCTTCTTGATTGTCTTCGTTATTGATCTTTGGTTGTTTCTGTCGTTTTGCGCATGATTAGGATCAAGAATCAGTGGATGTTCTTGACGATTATTGTCTTGTGGGTCTCCAAAGTTTAGATCATCGGTGGGCGGCATCCAATATAGTTAGTATCGTAGAGGGGTATTATTGTCATCTCCTTGCCCTCGGCAACCCTTCGTTCGTCCTCCTCCTCTTCCTCCTGGTCCTCGGCCTCCAATAGGGGTAGTGTTTGACATGTTGGCCGAATTTGTTTTATGAATAATTGCGTCGGGGGAATGAAAGAGTCTTCTCGGTCTCCCAACTCGTTCGATGTTGTCTATATATATAGCAAGTTCGTTTCTAAGACTTTGACGTCCTAGCATCAACAACAAACAACATCAACGCATCGAGTGGCAAACAAAGAACCTTTATACAAATAAACGGAAGAGCATAAAATAACACGAACAAACATTATCAAAACCTATTTCAGTTCCCGGCAACGGCGCCAGTTTTTGATTCGAGTTTTTGTGTGTGCCTACTTTATAAATAATTGTCAGAAATTTAATAGCTCGCCCGCAAGAGAACGGGATCGCGTGTAGGTTGGCAAGCTTAACTCGAGTCATCTCTCAAGGACTGACGTTCGGAATTTTTAATGTTTGTTTAATCATAATATTTAACACGAGAACTTGTATAAATTTGGTTTTTGAAATTATCAACTACTAATAAATTTAAAAGCATCAACTAAGTATTTTAAACTAACTAATTTATTCTAATTAATTAACTAAAGCTCCAAAAAAAATTATTTAAGAATTATTAATCTAGGGATTCTTTAAAGCAAATAAATTCTAAATTAATTATCTATCATGCATGAAATAYTACGATTTAAACTAAACATGTGATTCTCAAGAACAATAAGATCAATCTCAAAATTCTCAAGCAATAACATAGCAATAACCAATTATCAACTAATTATCAAAACTATAGCAATAATTAAATTAATCATGAACAAATCATCACCAAGCAGGAACACGAGAATAAACGCAGCGACTAATTAATATTAAAAATAAAATACTAAGGTTCAAAGGCTCAGCGATTCAATGGTTCAAACGATTCGAAATAAATTAACGAAACTAGAAACTCAAACGAAATAATTAAACATAAATTATCTAGAATTAAACTAAGAATAACTAGAGTTTAGAGAACTTATTAAGTAGCTAAAGGTGCTGAAAATTCTCCGTGAATCCGGGTTGTTGGTGGTTGCTCTTCGTCGAAAAATCAGAACTTGAACGAACGTCTTCGTCTTGGTGCTTCAGATCTTGAATCTTTGATGTAGATCTAGAAAATATGTTGTAGGGTGTTGAAAAGAGGTTTCTCAACCCTAGGTAAGTGTTTTGGGTCGTGGTTGTCTGTTTAATCCGAATTATGAAGGTTTTATATAGTTATTTCATGACTTGGCGCATCGGCTGGGCGGGTGCGTCGACTGATGCTCCTTCAGTCGACGCTTCAGCAAGTTGCATCGACGGTGCGTCGACTGATGCTCCTTCAATCGACGCTTCAGCAAGTTGCGTCGACGGTGCGTCGGCCCTGCGTCGACTGACGCGGATCATGGCTCGCATCGACGGAGCGTCGACGCTCGCGTCAGTCGATGTGACAGAGCGTCTTTCTCAGTTTCTCTATCTCTTTGCTACTCGTTCACCGGAAAGCTTGTTCTTCTATTCTTGAACATCGAACTTCATCTTTTACGTGCTAAACTCTTCCGGTTACTTAGCTGTAAAGTGAAAAATTACAAATAATCACTTATTTGCTTCAATTACGATTAAAATACGGTAAAATAAGTCAGAACTATAAAAATACGAAATTAAGCTTAAATAATCCAACTTATAGCAAAAACAAATAGCAAAAATAAACTAAAATACTAATAAAAATCAAGACAAATTCGTGCTAATCAGCGGGCTTCATGTTCGTGCATATAACATGAAATTCCTTCAAATGCTTGTATGGGTCTTCGCCATCTAATCCATGGAACGCTGGAAAATGATAGATTAACCCGGATCTCAATTCGAAGTTAGCATCCTCAAAAGTTGGAAACGTGATGCATAGTTGTTGATGCGGAATATCCGGATTTGCTAACTCTTTTAACGTGCGTTCTCTACCTTCTGCCATAGTCACAAGATCTAAAAAAAAAAGAATATTAATGGAAATAAATAAAAACAAAAATTAAAAATACTAAAATGTTAAAATACGTCAAATCACAATTTAAACGAGTCACTCCCCGGCAACGGCGCCAAAATTTGACCGCTCGTCGTTAAGCATCAAATTAAATATTTATTTTTCCTCAGCTTCTCTTTACCAACTAGTAGAAGCGTTAAGTAAGGGTCGATCCCACGAGGAGTGTGGTTAAATTGTGATGACTCGTATTTTACTTCAATAAATAAACGGGGTGAGAGTTTTAAACTAATCTAAGAGAACAAAATAAATAACTAAAGAATTTAAATAACGAAACAAATAAATTAAGCTCCCAGTCCTAGTTCCGTTTCCACCCTCGTTCCACTTATTTAACCAATCACAATATCATAATCCATTCATCATATGCGACTAAAAACCCTAAGTAACAATAAGCTCTGCTACTCGCATTTACCCTTACCGTTTACTCAATTAAAATAAGCTCTTTAATTGATTCTAATTATTGAATAACCTAGAATAAGCTCTCTAGATTCAACCCAACAACAGCATTCATATCTAGGTAAATAGGTTAATCTAAGCAATAAATTCATAAGATCGGTATATTCAACCTATGTTGTGTTACCCCTAATGATACGAAACCATTAGTTGCTTCAGAGAAATCGAAACTACGACAATTACATGGGAAGCAGTTCTCGTTCTAGCAATTGATAACCAAATCCCTAATCTAGGTGGCCAATCCAAATTAAGAATCAAGCAATCATGTCATGAATTTAGCAAACATGATATGTAAACAAGATAACACAAACAATCGCATAAGAAGAACGAAAGACAATATTGCATAAATCAATTAAACATAGTTTCACGAGGGTTTCCACATCCCTAGAACTAGATAAAACAATCTACTCACTCATGGAGTTCATAGAATAACAGGAAAATAGACAAACAAAATATTGTTCTAAGATATGGAAGAGATAAGAAACCTTAGATCTTGGATTGTTGGTTTTGGATCTTCAAGTTCTTGTTTATTGGGTGATTTAGGGTCCCCTCGTCAAGCCTTGGAACCCTAGGATTCTGTCAAAGTCTCTTTTTGACGAGTTTGGGTCGAGTTTATATAGAATTCCTATTCCTTGCCGCCCAAGATTCTCTCTAAAATAATTTTACCGAGTCGGCATCAACGGAGCGTCGACTGACGCGAACCAGCCCTCAGCGTCGATGCGCATCACCCGCCTGCGTCGTCCTGCATGGGCGTCGACTGACGCCCTTCCCATCGACGTTTCAGAGCATGAGCGTCGACATTGCAATGACTGACGCCCTTCCAATCGACGCTTCAGAGCATGGGCGTCGACACTGCGTCGACTGACGCCCTTCTGATCGACGCTTCAGAGCATGAGCATTGACAGTGCGTCGACTGATGCGCGCACAGCCAGCGCAACACCGCACATCGCAATGACTGACGCGAGACATCCTCGACATCGACGCGAGCCATCGATGCTACCTCCCTGATTCGCCGGTTTCCTCTCGTCGTTTGGTTGATCCTTGTCTCTCAACTTTCTTGTAAAACCTCATTCACTTATTATAACACCAAATACTGCAAAATAGAGAAGAAATATACAATTGGTTCTCCTCCATTCGTAATAGTAAATACGCAAGAAATAAACATATATGAGAATATTAAACACATAAAAACATAGAGATTAAACCATTAATTAAAGCACAATTTCTCGCCTATCAACTGCATCCTCAAAGATAGGTGGGTTTAGTTTTCGAAATCTCTCGCCCACTATCTCAATTTGTCCTACTTGAGGTTATGTTTGATTCATTTCATCTCTAGGTTGGACACGTGCATCCCTCTGCTGGATGAGTTCTTGAATTTGTTGTGATTATCGTTCCACCAGCTCAGCCAGACGGTTAATAACAGCATTGCGATCATCACGAGGATTTGATGTCTCTTCAGCTTCCCTCCTACTTCCTCCACTACTATTCCCACCTCTAGTCCTCATCCTAGTTATAGTATCTAATCAACAAAACCTAACCCACATGGCCAATATAATATATGAGACATATAATAAGTTACAACCCAAAAATAAATTAACTTAACTTACTAGCATTGTCGTGTTCCATAAGCTTTGAGTTCATTGTACATGGACAATATACAGGACACAAATCTGGGCTCTGATACCACTCTGTCACGGCCACACTCCTCAGACATAAGAAAGAAAAGAACCTATAGATTTGAGTGTGAAAACTTACTTACTTGAAAAACGTAAATATTTTTTTTATCAAATGAATAAAACATTATTACTTATGGCTTAAAAAAAGTTATTTATTTATATAGAGATAAAGAGTTATAAAACTTATTTACAAGCTCCACACCATATTTACAATATTTGTTGAAAGTTCAAACACGCTAAAAGTACCCCAAAAGGTATAAAAAAACTTCAAAAGAAAGAAAAACGAGCCCATTATCCTGCCCAACAGGTCGTCATCCATGTACAAGGATTCTCAAAACTTCATAAAACTCCAACAACGCAGTCAGCCAGTACTTAGACATTATCGGGCTTGCCTACAATGCATAAACTACATGAGCTAAAGATCATTAAGCAAAAATCATGCATGTTCATTTAATGTCATAAATTAATGCAACTCATTCTTGACTTATCATGATGATGGCGTAAACAATTTCTTAAAATTCTTCTTCTTATTAGGCCCTTGAGCTAGCTGTAGTGCATCGGAAAGAGCTCAACATATAATCAATCATTTTGATACCCAGTCCGAATGTCTCACATACCCGAAGTAATGTCTCATATGGCACTGGGATCAGAGCCAGTCCGAATGTCTCACACACCCGAAGTAATGTCTCACATGGCACGGGCTCAGTATAACATAAAAGCATGTCTCACATACCCAAGGTAATGTCTCACAGGCCTCGATGCACTAACAGTGGTCAAAACTATCTTTTATATTTTAATAAACTTTCTTATATGATCATGGCTCATGTATGCACGTGCACATGCCATTACATATGCTCAATAAGCAAACATCAATATAATTCATTAAACAACTCATATAATATTCAGATAATACAAACCATAATCACAATCATATTGGCAAACCAAACAATACTATGTTTATGCATTGTAGTTGCAGATGAATTTCTACTTACCTCAGGTCCAAAGCTTACACTATCTCAAAACACAGATCAACTTCTTCAATATAATCTAATCAGGATAAAATACTGATTAGACTTCAATTTAATATTTCAATTTTACAAATTATGATTCCTTTCAAGATAATTCCCATGCTCGTATTTTTTTAGAAATAAAGAGTTGCTTAGTCTAATTACTAATAAATTAATCTAAATCACAGAAACTACTATTGCGGGAAAAAATAAACATTATTACTAAAACACTTTATCATTACAAAATAATATACTATTTCAAAACTCGTAAAATACTAACTCTAACTACCACTAGAAGCTAATAAAAATAATATTCTATTTTTAACTATCCATAAATAAAATACTAAATTTAATGAAAATAATAATAAGGATAAGACTAGTAGAAAATGTACCTTAAAACAGCACCGAGTAATATCCCCACGATAACCCTTCAGTAAAAACTTCGACACCTTAAGAAAATATACTAAAACAAAGTTTCCTAGTTAAAGGACCCCTTATTATGAAAACATGTAGTATATATTATATATTTGGGTCTTGTACAACAATTGAAGGGAGTATGGCCCATTTATAAGGCTGAGATTCTTTTAAGTCCCTTAATTAGAGCGATGTGGGAAAAAACTTTTTACATAACTTGAACTAAGCACAACTCTATTACTTATTAGATGTGGGACTAAAACTTCATCTGGGTTATTTTACACTTTGTATTGAGCTTTACGTGTGTGTGTTGTTTGTTTTCTTATTTGAAAACACATGCACACACATCACATACTATATTATATATATAACACACACATGCACACGTATCCCCTACACACACACACACACACACACACACACACATATATATATATATATATATATATATATATAAAATAAAATAATTACACATGCACTATTTAACACACACATGCACAATTATTATATATAATAATGCATTAATTTTAAAGAATTTATAATATATATATATATATATATATATATATATATATATATATTAATCGAAATCACGTATACTTAAGTATTATTCAATTATTTTTAAATAAATATCTTAATAATTAAGTTAGTATATTCATAACTTGAAACTTGGGATTTACTTGTATTCTACTATTATTTTGTATAACTTAACATTAATCGTAAGTTGGTATCTTATTATTTTGTCCCAAAGAAATATTAATCAAATTGTTATATCTCTTATTAGCTATACTTTAGGAACTCTTTAGAAGTTTACTAACTAGAACACACAATGAAATCAGATTAAATTTAAAAATCATATAAACTAACTAAATAATATACCATACATGAGTCTTATTGGCCAAATAGTAATGTGAAAGTTTGGGGTATTACACAGACTTTTTCTATGAGCATATCTTCACTTATAAAAACTATAAGATCATTAATTCACCAAACATGCATGTTCTAATGGTATGTCTAAGAAAAAATGACCTAAAAAATATATATAAAATTCACAACTGCAGTAGAATGTTGGTTCTTATGTGATGACATCGGGACTGACATTCGATCAACAAAGTCAATGAGTTTGAAATTCTTAACTCGGCGAATGACAAAGTCATTTATGTTTGAGGATATTTTGCGTCCAGGAATAACATAGCCTCAACTCAATTAGCATAGTAATAATCCATGAGTAGGATTATTGAATTTCAGCACTATTGGTATGATAAAAACAACATCCACGAATGGATGGTTGGGGCATCCTTCAAACTACCATTTCATTTTTTTTGCACACCGAGAGAAAAACATGTTTCTGCGAGAGTCAACCAACAATTGTCTGTTTCGAACTTTTCAAAAACCTTTGACACATCAGTTGAGCCTCAAATATTCCTGCAATTGTAAGTTATGCAAGCTCTAATGTATGTTATGAAGAAAAAATGCATGTTGAAAAAGTATGCTACAGCTGATGTTACTAGGGATGCTGCGGCATATCCAGTAACAGTGTATTAAACATCACATAAGCCGAAGGACTTCCTTAATCTGGAAAATCCCTCGTAGTCTAATGATTTGGTGAATATGTCTGTAAGTTGATGTTCAGTTCCAATATGCTCAATACTCACAACATTTCTCTCAACCGAATCTCGAATAAAATGATGCATGATGTCTATGTATTTTGTTCGAGAGTGTTGTACTGGATTTTTTGAAACGTCAATGGCACTCGAATTGTTACACAAAATAGTAAGGATATAACATTGTAACCCATACTCCCCTATCATTTAATTCAACCAGGGTAGTTGAGCACAAGCACTACCAGCAACTACATATTCAGCTTCAGTTGTTGATAATGACACACAATTCTATTTTTTACTATACCATGAGACAAGATTATTACCTAGAAAGAAACAACCCCCTGTCGTACTGTTCCTATCATCATCATCAACTACCCAATCAGAATTAGTATATCCAACAAGATTATAATTAGTATCCTTAGTGTACCAAATTCCTAGACTACAAGTGCCAGCTACAAATCTAATTATACGTCTTAGAGTCTTTATGTGAGTTTCTTTAGGATTATACTGATATTGAGCACACAAGAAAACACTATACATGATATCGGGATAAGTTGAAGTTAAATACAAAAGACTGGATATCATACTCTTATACACAGTGTGATCAACACTTTCACTAACATCGTCTCTGGACAGTTTTTGACTTGACCCCATGGGAGTTTTCATGTGTTTTGCACTATCTAACCCAAAACGTTTCACAAGATTCTTAGCATACTTATCCTGAGACAAGAAAACTCCATTTTTAACTGTTTAATATGCAGTCCTAAGAAAAAAGATAACTCACCTTCCATGCTCATTTTAAAGGTGGTAGACATACTCTTCACAAAATCTCTGAGCAGTTTATTACAGTTTGAACTAAACTCAATGTCATCAACATAGGTTTGAGCAATTAGAATGAACAAAGTTTTATTTACTTCACCACGTTTAAAATTCATTTGAAGGAGATTTTGAGTAAGCCTCTCATACTAGGCTTTAAGAGCTTGTTTTAGTCCATATAGGGCTTTTTTTAGTTTGAAAACATAATGAGGTTTATGAGGATCTTCAAAACCCCTAGGTTGCTCAACATATGCTTTCTCAATTAAAACACCGTTTAAGAAAGCACTTTTTATGTCCATTTGGTGAAGAGTAATGTTCAAGTGACAAGCAATTGCCAAAAGTAATCTAATTGACTCGATTTTTGCTAAAGGAGTTGAAGTTTCATCAAAGTCTATACCTTCCACGTGAGTATGACCTTGAGCCACAAGTCTAGCTTTATTTTGCATGATGTTCCCTAATTCATCAGTTTTGTTCCTAAATATCCATCTCGTTCCAATGACGTTCCCAGATTCTGGTCATGGTACTAAGTCCCATACGTCATTTTTGGAAAACTAATCCAATTCTTCTTGCATGGAATTTATCCAGTACTCATCTCTAAGAGCTCACTAGTACAAAAAACACATTATAGAACAGACAATCTAGAACGGATTTTTTGATTACGTTCTAAAATATCTGTCCGGTGGCATTTTTGTAATTAAAATCGTAATCCTAGAACGGATTTTAAAATGTACATTCTAAAAGTTTTGAGCCTGACCACATTTAGAAGGTACTTTTAAATATACGTTCTAGTATGTATTATATCTAGAACGTATAAATAATAATACCTTCTGGTAAATTAAACATCCTACAACGTATTAATATTTATACGTTCTAGGAATTAAACACTTAAAAAAAATTAAATAATTGAACTAATTTTATCGGCCACACGACACAAACATTATCCTTTCTCTCTCCTCGATTCATCTAATTTTTCCAATCCTCCGAAAATTCCGCCATTACTGGGTCTTCGTCGCCGCCGGTTGGTAGCCGGAAAATCGAAGCCTCAAACTCCGGTGGTCTCAACCTCCCATCCCTCACTACTAATTTTGAAAATCCAGCCTCAATTCTCAGCAGGCAACATTTCCCCAGAATTTTGTCGTCGATCCCCTTTTGGGGAAAAAGGGCGAAGCTCCGTCCGGCCTCCCTTCGGTTAAACTCAACCCTCCTAGACCAACTCCTCATTATGTTGGAGCTCCTACAACTACCAATTTCATGAATTGTGTCCCAATTTCTTCCAATTCAAAATACGACGGTCACGATCCCCTTCTTAAGGAAAAAGGTGTTCTCCCGTCCGGCGCCCTTTTGGCTTATTCCGAAGCGCACAATATATCCCTACCACAAGTCGAGAGTAGCCCAGTTGTCAATTTCAAGAATTGCAGCTCAATTGTCGCCAATTCGAAATTTTCTAATGTCGCCCCATTTTCACCTGTTCTTGGAGAAAACGAACGAAACGCTGTGTTTCCTGCTGAAATAGATCGGTCGTAGATCCTCTCCTCTTTCCTGATGGCGGCGGCTTTGGTGCTTGGTGGTTGGGCGTTTCTCCAGTGATGTCGTCACACAGCGATGAAAGTAATTTGGCGACAAGAACATCCTCTGCGCCTTCTTCGAATCCTCCACATCATCGGCTTCGGCTGCTTAGGGGACTGAGGCGGAGGTTCCAGACTTGGTGTGCGAACTGGTCAGCGTCCAAGGCATCGTCGACTCTCTTACCTCCGTACATTGGAAGCGCCATCAAGTAACTTCTCCCTTTTATTCTTCTACGCCTTTCTAGCTTCGATTTGTTCTTCGTTTACAATTTCTTATTAGATCGTTAAATTAAAACGCTGTTATAGAATTATTTGAGCATGGCATAGTGATAATCATCGAGGAAACCAAGTTATGTTGGTTGTTTTTGATATTTGCAGAACAAGGAAGCAGGAAGTTGTGGTTTTACAGCAATGTAGTTATGTATGTGTGAGTAAAAATCTGTACAGAATAACATCTGTAAGTTGTGTTGCTATCCCTTATTGACTTATGTGATAAATTTTTAGGATATGTCAAGAAAAGCACAAGAACAAGCTTTGGAGCGTTTGAAAAATCTTGAAGATGAGTTAGTGAAGTCCAGTTAAGCTTTATTTATTATTATTATTATTATTATTATTATTATTATTATTATTATTATTATTATTATTATTATTATTATTATTATTATTATTATTATTTTAAAGTTTTATTCAATGGTGTCTTTTCCTCTGCTAGTTTTTCATTTCTTGCACCATTTATCCAATGTTTTTAGTGGATGAAACGAATGGTTCCTGTCAGTTAGTCTTTTAGCTAAAACCAGTTTATATTGCTTGACAGTTTAAACTTGCATGCCTATATGTTGGTATGGTTGATGTGTACAATGCATAGAGATATCATTTTCCAAATAAAACGAAATAAAGATAGTATTTTTTATTTTTAATAAAGGACAAGGCCTCCATTTATTAAACGTGTGCTTAGTTGACTTGATTTTAGCAACAACAGAAAGTACTACTTGCCCAAAATCTGAAGAGTCTAATAGCAATATAAATTTATACAAGTGCTGAACAAATCAATATTACCAAGCCACATGGATTGGGTATGGACGTTTCTTGTATGCTGTATAGGCGTTTTAGGATCTGCCTTCATCCTTTTCTGGTGCCAGGGTTCCTCCATGGCCGCCCAATTGCCGCCTGGTTCGCCGGGATGGCCGGTGTTCGGAAACATGTTTGATCTCGGCTCCATGCCACACAAAACCATAGCCGGGCTAAAGCAACAATACGGCCCTATCGTTTGTCTAAGGATAGGCTCGATCAACACCATGGCGCTGCTCAACGCCGAGGCGGCCGAGCTGTTCAAGAACCACGATGCCAACTTCGTGGAGCGCACTATCACAGAGGTGATGAAAGCTTGATATTTCCACAAGGCGTGTATTTCATTGTCCCCCTACGGCTCGTACTGGCTCGTGATGCGGAGGATAATGACTGTGGAGATGATGGTTCACAAGAGGATCAAGGATACTGAGACTATCAGGCAGCGCTGCATCTATAACGTAGTGGAATGGGTTAGCAATGAAGGCGAAAGAGAATCGGGTAGGCCGATCCACGTGGCCAAGTTCGTTTTCTTAGCGACGATCAAAATGGTGGGGAATCTCATGATGTCGCGGGATCTGGTGAGCCCCGAGTTGACCAAGGGCTCAGAGTTCTTCGAGGCTATGATTGAGTTGATAGAGTGGTCGGGCCACCCCAACATTGCAGATTTATTTCCGTGCCTGAGATGGATCGATCCGCAAGGCTTGAGAAGGAAAGCCCATTGTGAGATTGGGAAAGTATTAGAAATCGTCGGAGGGTTTGTGGCCGAGCGGCTCAAAGAAAGGCAGTCGGATGAGGGAACAAAGGACTTCCTAGAAGTTCTTCTAGAATGCCAAAGGAACGGATATAGAAACGACGAGGCACATAAGATTTCCGACCACGACCTCAACGTACACATTTTGGTAATGTAAACTCTCCCAGTCATCGGTCGGTTTTTTTTTTCTTCTTTTAAATTACGTTTCATTTCATTTAATGATATGAAATACAATTCGGAACAGAGGTCCCAAATAGCAGGACTATTGGACAAATATGTTATTGTTTATTTTTCTAGCAAGATTGTCGAATGCTAGTCGATTTTATGGAAACTGTAAAACCAGAGCAACAGAATAAATAAAAGATTTTATGAAACCTTTATCTTATGTATGTACATTGGCGATATTTCTAATAAAGTCTGAAATGATTGCAGGAGGTTTTCCTAGCGGGGACAGAGACAACGAGCAGCAGCATCGAATGGGCCATGGTTGAGCTCTRAGATGAATGTTGCATCTCAGGTATTAATGGACCTTTTCATTTTTCCTGACATATATATTTACTGCTATTTTCTAATTTATGAAAAATGATAGTGTGTGAAAATTAAAGTATTAAATAGACACGAGTGTGAGTGTAGTTTTTCTAGCCTGAATGAACTTTGAAATGAGAGAGTAATATTTGTTTATTTATTTTTATATCGAAAGATAGATTTACAATACCATTTTGGTAAATGTCATTGAAAACAATGAAAGAGTGACAAAGTGGTTAGTTGGGTGGCATAATGTCAGCGCAAGTCATGGAGGAGAATATTTATCCGTTTTCTTGAACTCTTTAAAACGAGCAGTACCTGGGATAAGATTTTTTGATTCTTCCCTTCAATCAATATACGTGGTTATTATCAAAAGGTCAGAATTTTATTTTGCTAGTTCACGGGGTTCTTTGAGAGAAATGACAAATGGTTTTTGTTATGGCCGATTGTGTCATACATAATGTGGTCATAATATTATGAGTTTAAGGGCATACCTTTTAAGATAAAGCTCTTTGTACAAATATGTGATTAACTTGTGTTCAAATTGTTGGTAGATCCAATTCAATTGTTGGTCAAGAAAAACAATTGATCATGGTGAGTAAGCTGAATCATTTATGTCCTAAAATCCAGCTACTCAAACAAATTGCATGTTTACGATATGCGATAAAATTAGTGAAATGAAGATAAAGTAGTTTGGATGCAAATGCTGTCGCATGGTTTGATTGCGTTAGGATTTTTCAGTGCGTTTGAGCTATTCGCCGTGTAAGGGTTAATTACAAAGTACTCCTGGGGTTTAGTCTACTTACAAAAGAAAATCAGTTTTATCTTTCAAAATCACAAGTATCCCCTTGAGGTATTATTAAGTTTTTCGATTGTAGAATTTGTAAAAAATAGAAGCAGTATCAGGGGTGTACTTGCAATTTTGAAAATTATACAACTGATTTTTTTTTGAATTAGATTGAAGTATAAGCGCGCGATGATCTGTTTGAGACTTTGAAGTAGCTCATATATCGAACATTACCGATTTTACCAGATGAATCCAGCAAATTATAGAGAAGCCCTAATCGAAACCCGTGAGGATGAAGCTGAAGGAGCCAATATTCTTCTGGTTAGCGTCATTTTATATGTTTTAAATTAAATTAATTCTTAGTGTGAAATATAATGTTTTCTCTTTTTTTTTTGGATAATAGGTAAAACCGGGTCTACCTTACTTGGATATAATTAGGCTTTTACGGGATAACTCTTCTTTGCCCATTGCTGCGTATCAGGTACTTCACATTATGATTGGGCCAATTCGATTTTTTTAAAGTATTTAATATAATTAAACATTTAATGATTAAATTAAAATTATAAGCTTGTTGAGTATATGATAGAGAAGGGCATATAATAAAATAAAATTTAAAAGATTTAACTTTTTTTTGGTAATTAGGATATTATTAAGTGTATTCATTATGGTTACATTACTTTTTGTTGTACTAGGTTTCGGGTGAATACTCGATGATTATGCATGTTTTAAACCATATTCCTCTTAATGTGCACTTTTCTGAACCTTGGCCCCCTTATTGATTTCCCAATCACCTCCTCCCATATATTATCGTCGTTGTCTTTATAAATCTCTTGCTTCAGTCTATGGTATGATAAGTTAGCATTTGAGGATATTGCCATGAAGAAATAATATGGTGAGAGACTTTTGAGAAAAAATAAAGTATAAATGGACCTGATTTTGAGATGATTATTTTAAAAACAAAAAACAAAAACATCATGCTAACTTTGGTACTGCTTAGGTTATATTTACTTAATTTGCACTTGTTGCAAATTAAAAACGTGTTTTTTCATATAACTTGTTCCATGTCACTACAATCGATTTCTAAACTTGAACTCAGTAACATCGTAAGTAAAACCGAGCAACATAATTAGAGACTCAAAAAGGGTGTTGAGCAAAAACCTATGGTTCTAGGCCCCGGGAATTCCAATATCTACTCTCTTGATATTAAGACGCCTAGACTTAATTGTTATCCTTATTGAGATTACGGTAAATTGCTGCACTCGCAATCAGATTTCTTATTTAATATGCCATACTTATATTTGAATAATACACGTGCATTGCACGTGTTGCGTATAATCTCATTAAATTTATCTTAACAAGTTAAAGTAAAATATTGAATGAGGCTGTTTAGCAAAGAATGCAGTTTTCTCTTAAGTACTAGTCCAGACTGCATGAATGATGAGGAAAGTACTCAGAACTCAGGCTTCGCACATTACGTGTAACACCACCTTAGTGGGRTGCCGCATAATTTATAATAGAAAATCTCATAATCTCTAATAATTAAGAAAACAACAATGAAAAAGTCATTAGTGCACGTGCGTATTAGTGCACGCGRGCAACATCTTGTTGCGAAAAAGATTGGCTAAATGTTAACCAAATTCTATTGGTGTCTCCAAATATCAACGGTGCCGATCACTTGGCCTTCGAGTCTATTTTGTCAGAAACGAGCAAGCTTAAGTTTGATGTCAACTAGGAATATGCATCCAATTTATTTGACATTCTCGATTCAGTTTTTTTTTAATTCTTATTGTGCGTTTTGACCTACAGGCACTCAATAAGGAATAGCCTTATTCGAAAGACGACATTGATGATGTACGTAGACGTTGGGCCGAGTGTCTTATGGAGGTTATTTCTTTACAATTTCTAGAGGTCAATTGATAGTGCACTATCTATTATTAGAATGTTAGCAATATAGGTGCTAAAGTCTTTTGATGTTAAATTGTGATGGTTGAAAATTTATGGTACATCTACTGATTTGTGTAATTTTGACGACTTGTAGTGTACTTTTAATRGTTAATGTTACATATRGTGATTGGGGTAATTTTAACTTGTGGTTGGTGGATGAATTAATGATTTTGTCAGTTAATTTTGCTTTATTTTTTATGTATTGATTATGGAGCTATAATAATTTAGGTTAAACCGAATATAAAATGGTATAGTAACATGTTCTTAAATATGACATCTAGAACGTACAGTCCAAAGGTCCGTTCTAATATATGACGATCTAGAACGTACAATCCGAATATCCGTTCTAAAATATGACAATCTAGAACGTACAATTTGAATATCCGTTCTAAAGTATGACATTCTAGAACGTATATTTTGAATATCCGTTCTAAAATAATGACTATCTAGAACGTACAATCCGAATATCCGTTCTAAAATATGACAATCTAGAACGTACAATTTGAATATCCGTTCTAAAGTATGACATTCTAGAACGTATATTTTGAATATCCGTTCTAAAATAATGACTTTCTAGAACTTACAATCCTAATATCCGTTCTAAAATATGACATTCTAGAACGTACAAATCGAATATTAGTTCTAAAATATGACATTCTAAAACATATATTCTAATATACGTTCTAGAATAATGACCTTCTAGAACGTATATTTTGAAAATACGTTCTAAATTACAATATTCTAAAACGTATATTGATTATCCGTTTTAGAATGTCAGACCTTCTAGAACGTATTTTTTAATTATACGTTCTAGAATATATTTTAGAGAACGGGGCAGACCCAAAATGCGACTTTTTAGAACGGGTATAAAACATTCTAGAACGGATAAATATCCGTTTTAGAATGTCAGACATTCTAGAACGGATAAAAAATATCCGTTCTGGAATGTCTGACAAATCTAGAACAGCTGCATCTAAAACGCAGCAGAATCCGTTTTAGACTGCCTGTTTTATCCGTTCTAGAATGCCTGTTTCTGCACTAGTGGCTTCTTACACTTTCGTGGGCTCTATAGTGGACACAAAATAAGAATAATTGCTTAGTGAACAGCATGAAGCTATACATACCAGTTTTACCATCTCCTTGGAATTAATCTTCTTCTTTCATGTGCTTCTTTAGTTCAAGGTTCCAATAACTCGGGAGGTAGGATGATTCCTCTGTATCCTGGAGGGAATGTCTCTGTCAAGAGAGTCAGAGATTGCTGTATCAATCTGGTACTTCAGACTAAGTGGTTTCACCATTGGCATTTGTATGAACCTGCGATGTTGGTTCAGGTGTTGCAATGCTTTCAGTAACAGTAGGTGAAATTTTAGAGGATTCCCTTGGAGTGAGCGAGGGAAGTGACTGTGGACTCCGAACCAGATCGATCACATCATCCTCAGCATAATTTTTGGAGATAGCTGCTGGTTCATCAAACTTGACATTCACAGACTCAAGCATACCACGAGTTCTAAGATTAAAAACCCTATAGGCATGGTTGTTCATTGAATATACCAATAATACACACTTGTCACTTTTAGAATCAAACTTGGTTAAGTAAGATCTATCATTAAGCACATAGCACACACAACCAAAAACATGAAAATAATTCAGATTAGGTTTCTTTCCAACAAGAGTTTGTAGGGTGTTTTACAAGTACCTACCCTAAATTAGACTCAATTTGAAATGTGACACGCAGTATTAAGATCTTTAGCCCAAAACCTTTTTGACAGATTTTTAGAAATCAACATGGTTCGAGCCATTTCCTGTAAAGATCGGTTCTTACGCTTAGCTATTCCATTTTGTTGAGGCGTAATTGGAGAGAAGAACTCGTGAGAGATTCAATATTTGTCACAAAAAATCTGAAATGATGAGTTCTCAAACTCTTTACCATGATCTGACCTAATTCTGCCAATTTGCAAACAAAATTTATTACTGACACGTTTGGACAGTTTTTGAAAACTTGCAAAGATTTCAGACTTTTCACGAAGGAACTCAATCCAGGTAAAACGAAAAAAATCATCAACGATGACAAATGTGTATATCTTACCACCCATACTTACTACCTCGATTGGACCCATAAGATCCATGTGGAGCAGTTCCAGACAATGAGTTGTGTTGAAGTGTTGGATCACCGGGTGAGACACCCTTGTTTGCTTTCCCTTTTGACAATCTCCACATATGAATGGGTTGTTGATGACCATCTTTGAAACTCCTCTTACAGCTTCTGACTTGACAAGTTTACTCATCATCTTATAATTAACATGTCCCATCTTTTGATGCCACAATTCGGACTCTGAAGGTTTTACGCTTTGACACTAGATCTTGTTGTTCACTTTGTAGCAGGTGTACGTGGTTCGTGGGCCAGTAAGGATACATTGATCAGAGTTGTCAAAAACTTCACATGAATCTCGACTGAACTTCACATGAAGATCATCATCGCATAGCTGACTAATGCTTATGAGTTTGGCAGTCAATCCCTTAACAATTAGCACATTTTGAATTTTAGGTAACCCTTCAACATTTAGGGTTCCTTTTCCTACAATATGACCATGCGCACCACCACCATATTGAACTTTGCCACCATTGTGTTGAACAATTTTAGTCAAGTGTTCAGCCAAACCTGTCATGTGCCTGGAGCATCCACTATCGAAAAACCACGAGTCTTCAACATCAGACTTGAGAGAGATATAGAACATGTTACACCGGGTGTCATCCTTTCTTACCCACGCCATTCTACCCTTGTGAGTAATGTTAGTCCTAATGTTGGAACTTGTATTCACTGACATTGTCTTGCTACTGGGAGAGGATGCTCTTTCTGACTTGAGTTTTTAACAAAATGTTCTGATGTGTCCAGGTTTCGAGCAGTGATGACATACATAGGTACGCTTTCTTCGCTTGGTCTTTTTCATGGAAACAGATCCTTCTAAAGATTTGTCACTTTCTTTGACAAAAACTGGGGCTTCAAACCCTATCCCATGTCTAACCATAGTCCCAATAGACATGATTTCATCAAGTTTTGTTGATCCATTGTTCAGTTTCTTCAGTGTCATCATAGCTGCTGGAAATTCACCCCTAGTTCTATCAAATTCTTCTTCTCGTTTAGCCAGAAGAGCTTCTGAATGCAAAACCACAGATTGTTGTTCTTTGTCTGCACGAGTCAATATCTCATTTTCTTTAGAGAGAATATTGACCTTCTTAAGTAGTTTTCACCAATTCTCATACAGCTCTTCGTAAGCAGCACCAAAATCTTCATTTTCATCACTTTATGTTATGGTGAACTAGTTGAAACACACAATATCAATCGAACTGTCAGTGTCATCCTAGACAACACTGTCATTCATGGTAGCGACCACCTCAGTTTCTTTTGATTCATCATCTTCTTTTCTATCACTCATGGCAATTAAGTTCATTTTTCTTATGGTGTTAGCACACTCATACATGTAATGTCCGAAGCCTCTACACTCATGACATTGAACATTGTCCAAATACTTGGTGTTGTTTTGATTTCTGTGCTCAGACTTAACACTCATAGGAGTCACATATCTTCTTTGGAATCTATTGACAGACTAACCCAATGGTTTGGGAGTCTTATGTTCAGATGGAGAATTGAGGTACCTGTTCAAAGGTTTTCTTGAGTTGTTCTTTTTCTTCAGAAATTTACTGAATTTCATGGTGATGAGAGCAATGCCATCTGCATCTAAGTTTTCATACTTGGACTCATATTCCATGGCAGCAAGGTCAAAGTCTTCATCTTCAGAATCTAGGGATGAAATCAGAGCAATACTTCTCCCTTTCGGTTGATTGATTTTTAATTCCATCTCGTAAGTTTTTAAGGATCCAACAAGTTCATGAAAACTCAAGGCAGAAGTGTCCTTGTCTTCTTCAATGGCAGTGATCTTCATGTTGAATTTTTCTATCACCGATCACATGAATTTGCTCACTAGCCTTTCATTTGAGATGGGGGTTCCCAACGATTGACATTCATTTGCAATGTCAAGAAGCTTTGCGGTGTAGCTGGCAATGGTTTCACTTTCCTCCATCTTTAGTACTTCAAATTGTGCTGCCAACATTTTTAGTTTAGTTCGTTGGACTCCTTTAGACCCTTCACAAAAGAGTTGTAGAGCATCCCGTGCTTCTTTAGCGGTCTGCAGGTTGGAGATAATTCTGAACAGGGACACGTCCACAAAGCTGTAGAGAGCATTCAAAGCTTTGGTGTTTGCATTTGAATTAGCAAGTTCTTCTATGGTCTAGTCAACCTAATTCTTTAGAATTTCATCACCGTCGGGATCGTCTATCCTGGGAGCCTCCCATCAAGTCAGGATTGCGCACCAGGATCTTTTGTCCACAGTGTTTATTTAAGCTCGCATTCTGACTTTTCTGATTACATAATTTGTTCCATCTAACACAAGAGGTCGGATTGCAGCATTCATTACTGTATCCATTGTTTTTCCTTCAAAATACGCAAGATCCCCACTTATTAGTGTCAAGTGTTCGCTCTGATACCAAATGAAAATTTGTAAGGTCTTCGATAACTTGTATGAACCTGTTTAACACCAATGCTAGTAGTGATGTTGAAACATCTTTACTAACATTTACAAAAGAGAAAAAAGTAAAAATGATCTTTATCTGTGAGTTGAATAAACTCACAGATCGCGACCTTATGGCAAAATATATATTACTAGAAATGTTTACAAATCAAGGACAAAGAATTCTAGTAACACTACAAAAACAAATGAAAAGAATTGCTCCTAACAATTATTCTCGTTCGATCAACCACGAACTCAAAGAACACACTGAAATGGAGCAATGGATGCTAGAATAAGGTTTCTGTTTTTCTCGTCCTCACAGTTGTAATCTTCATCAAAGACGTGAAGTGATACTTATAACCCAACTTCCTTGAAAGAGTCCTTGTTCCACATGCAATGTCTTGCTGATTATCTCTAAAAACACTTAAGAGATAAGGACTCTACTAACATTCCAACTAACACTAGAGTCCACAAAGGCAAATAACTCTATAACAAATAACACAAATAATAGGATTTTAATTCTACATAATGAATAATTATATCAAACACATCCGCCATATTACAATACTCATTCCGCTTCTTAAGATAAACTTATTCTCCTTTTCCAAAATCTTTTTATTTTATTTTTTTGGGAAACATTAATTTCTTTATCGATAATAAACTCAAAAACTAGTTTAGATACCAGAGAATCCACAGTCCATTAAGAAAAACAATAAAAAAAATTCTCAACGCAAACAATAGATGATCAATCTAACATATAAGTTTAGACAATAAGGATGAAAGTGGTTTACACAAAAAAAAAGTCGACTGCAGACGGGTAAAATCATCGATAAGTCTGTTGCCATTCATTTTATTAACGTATATTATATGTCGGTATTTTTGACATCGACAACTGTATGTCAATGGGATTATCCTACTGTCGGTATTTACCGACGCTCTGCCGACAAGTATTATTTATCGAGAAGCCCTTGACAGGCGATTGGCCACCCGTCAGCATGTGCAGATGGGGTGGGACGTCGGAAAATGCTGACGGGTGTATGTTTCAACCCAAAAAATGAACAACATTGAGAATGCCTGGAACCTTGAACACCCTCCTGATCTGCACCACAAACACAAGTTAGAAAGGACCACTGGTGATTTTCCGGTGGAAACCTCTCCGATGCTTAAGTCAGTAAGCGTATGAGGTGTTTTCCAGAAAGAAAGCAAGAATGCTCAAGAGAATGACATACCTCTCTCAGCCTTGGGGCTGAGATATTTATAGCTTTTCCTAGTAGGGACCCCATCCGGGATCTCAGGAGCACATGCCGCGAATCTCGGGCTGTTGTGCAACAAATTCTGACAGGTGGTCCTACTTGTCTCTCCCTGGGGAGTCTGAGAAACAGGTCTTCCCTGTTCCAGGTCTTCCTTCATTCCGCATTATCTCAGATCTGTGATTCCAGTAGAATTCAAGGAACCTGACCTGTCGTTATCTAGCTCTTCTTGCCTTTTATGTTCCAGGCTAGACGTCAGTCCCCGAAACTTCAGTTCGGCATAATCTTCAAGTTTTTAGTGATCTCTTCAAAATAGCTAAGTTCAGGAGGGATCACGGGCGATAACCACCTCTTCCTGACATTCCTGATGTCATTAGGAATGTTATTTAGATCTTTCTCTAAGACAGAGCTGTTCTAGCCCTCCCTTAATTTATCTAACTATTCTGAGTCAGAGCTACCCCAAACCAGGTCTGGCGTTTATGTTGCCCTATCAACTCCTCCCACCAAATAGTTGGGGTAGATCGGTAATATCCCAAAGCTCTTTCGAAATAAATGAGGCCATTCTGTCTTTTATGACTTCTCGTACTGAGGGAATCCCGAGATATCCGCCTGCCACACAGCCCTAAGTATTGACATTAGTGGTGACGGTTTGCCTTACCAAACGGTCCCTATTCCCACACGTCTTCTCTGTAACTGACAACTTGGTGGCGTGTGATTTGACCTAGGGTGGTTGACGCTCCAACTCACCACATAAAGTACTGTTTGCATTAAATGCAGGGATCCCATCAAATCCCTCCCTCCTTGATTTTCGACTTTCAAATTCATCAACTTTTTTTTGGTCCCTCCATATTCCTTCTTTCCCTTCACTTTTCAAATTCTATCTTTCCAGCGTCCTCAATTTCTCTCCTTCTCCAAAATCCCGGCGATTTTTACAACTCCGCTCCACTTCCGACCAGCCTTCGCTATCTTATAACAAGGTACCCTCTCATCCCCCTTTTAATTATGTCAGTAGTTCCTTCTCAATCTGATTCCACAGGGGGGAGTTCATCCGCCGCGCCGGAGAACTCTACCTGTACTGTACATTTTTCTTCTTCAGAGTCGCCTCCGGCAGCTGGTAACCTTCTTAGGGAGACCCCCAGTAATTCCTCTGAATCCCCCTTCTGATAATATCTCTTCCATAGTTAGTAATCAAACCTTGTGAGACATCCGTGCCACCTTTAATATTACCAATTATTTTATTTTTACCAGTCCGTCACCGGACGAGAGAGCTTCCGCTCCCCCGCCGCAACACTTAACCTTCTACGTGGATAAGTTCCACGTCGGCTTAAGTCTTCCCGTCCAACCTTTTATCTTTGTCGTTTCCCAGATGTACCAGATTCCGGTACATCAGTTTCTTCCTAATGCTTTCCAGGTAATGGCGGGTTTTCATCTGGCAGCTCAATATTCGGGAATAACTCCCACGGCCCAACTCTTTTACTCTCTATTTTTCGCTAAGAGTTCTTCAGGCTTTTTCTATCTCTCTTCCTGAACAAACGTCCATTTCTTGTTTGGTTTGCCTACATCCCATAAGGCCTGGAGGAAGAAGTTCTTCTTCATCTAGTGTTCTGGAGATTGGGGTTTTTCTCCTGTCTCCATCGATCTCTTTCCGCAGTAGGCCTCCCTACCCCGGGGTGAGAGGCCCCCACACGTAGCCCAAAAAATAGCAACCCTCAAATCCAAGCCCATGGACATCACTAAAGTCCTCAAACCTGACCTCTTAACCTTCTTCATAACCCAACAACAGAGCGGTCCTCTGCCAGATCGCATTGGTATTATTTCATGCTGACTATTCGTTGATCCTTGTAATTTCATCATTAATGAGTACTAACAACTCTTTCTTCATGTTCCAGTAAATATGTTGCAGGCACGCTTGGAAGCTAAGGCAGAGAAAGCCACCAGGGCTGGTCAGAAAATCCTGCTAGGAGAATCCTCCAGAGCTTCTCCCACCTTGGAGGAGGTTACCTTGGCAGCACTCCCTTTAGATCCAGCCCAGGGGCAGTCCCAGGCCACTCCTGTTACTGTCCCTCCCTCTGGGACAGTGAGGAAAAACCCAGAACCAGCAAGGAGAGCCGTGCCTGAGTTAAGAGCCCCAATCCAAGTGATCCCATTTTTTGAAGATCCTGGGGAAGAGCAACTGCAAAGGCGAAAGAGAAAGAGGTCTGAGCCAGAAGTCATCCCTGAGGTAACCCCTCAGGCCTTCCAGGTCCCCTCCAACCCTAACAAGATCTTCTTCAACAGGTCTATCCTGAACTGCCCAGGTGTAGTAACTAGGCAGTTCATGATGGGCTTAGCTCCTACCGTTGATCGCCGGACCGCGGACAAGATGTCCGATCCCGAATTGGTAGAGTCCTTCTGCCGGTCCGAGGCACAGGTAAAGCACTCACCACATGTCCCTTATCCCCTTTTTACAAGTTTTGGCTAATTTTCCTCTGCTCTTCCCCTTTAGACGGTGGTGTTCAAAGCATCTCTGCTAGCCCGAACGCACAGTTCTTTACTGCAAACAGATTTGAAAGCGGAGATCGAGCTCTTGAAGAAACAGAGGAAGGAGTTGTTGCTCAAAGCAGAGCTGGCTACGATTAAGGAGGAGTTATCGGATTCAAAGACGGCGCAACAGGAGGCGGAGGGCAGGGCCCGTGCTTAGGCCATTTTGCTCGAGGAAGAGCTCAAAAAGCTCAAGGAGAGAGCCAAGAAGGCCAGGGCTGAAGGCGAAGCCGATGGAGAAGTTAAAGGTCTCACGGAAGGAGAAGCAAAAGGGAGGCTCGGATTCCTGAACTCTGAAGAAGGTCTGCGCTTGATCCAATTAAATGGAGCTACCACGCGCCAGGCTTTTCTAGGATCGATTGAGCTTTATGACCTGCTGGTTCCCGAGGCGGAGGCATTCTTCCTTCTCGGCGTGGATGCTCATGCCAAATGGATATCCGAGAATCCTTCTCTGCCTTTTGACCGAACTGCCCCTATCACTGGCGCGTCTGAGCCTACCTCCTTCACCTATGTTACCGAAGACGACCGCCTCCATCTGCTGGATGATCTGACTTTCGCTGACCACATTCGCTAGACCTTTTGTTCCTCTTCCTCGGCGTCTTCTCCTCCCCCCAACCCAACGCTGGCGATGGTGGTGGCCAATTCCCCTATCTTCGCCAACTTGGGTGACTTTGAAGAGTCTACGCAGTTCGCGAAAGATTTTACAGAGGTGTCTCAAGCGCCCGATCAAGAGTGAGGAAGAGCGGGGTCAGCCAACCTACAATGTAGCTCGTGCTGTCCGGGAAGCCTGTCTGCTTAATTCTCATTCCTATGTTTTCTTAGAGACAGATCTGTAGTTGTGGCCTGTGTGGCTGATCTATTCTATTTTGTTTACCAAAATATCTTTGTACCGAACTGTCTTTGATCAATAAAAAATGTGTTTTGTCTTATTGCGACCTTTGGCCTTCTAGGGTTTCCTGGCTTTCCGAAAACCCTAGTACTTTTTATTCCCTGGCACGTGCTTGTCTTCTTTATAAATACGTATATGCATGCTTCATTTTTTCATCATTCATCTGAAAAATGTCTTCTTCTCCTTTGATCGAAGAACTCAATATGGTGAAGAGAAAAAACATCTCCCTGGTTGTGGAGAAATTCAAGCTTTCCGATCAACTGGTCTTGCTCAAGGAAAAAATTGGTTATCTCTATCGGCTTCTGTAGAGGAAACGTCAGAAGAAACATTTCTACAAAAGAGAGTGGGCTGAACTCCGGCAAGTTAATCGCCAACTCCAGGAGGAGAACGCGGATCTGGCCGAATCGGTGAATCGGCTGACCGTCGCTGCTGGCGAAGCTCAAGCATTTGCCGATCGATCTGACAAATATCGCCGCCGCCTGCATGAGACCAAACGCGAGCTCTGGCGAGCTCGCCGAGCTTTGGCTTTAGATCGGCGTGCTTCACCCAGATGAATATCTGGGTTTTATCTCTTTTGTTTCCTGCAAATTTATGTAATCAAAGTTGCCAACCTTCGTAGAATGTGTGGGCAACCTGTTTTTTTGCATTGTGTAGCAATTAATGAAATATATGAATTTTATGCTTTTCATACACATTTTCTCAGTTTTGCTCAAACTTTGAATCAACTTTTTACTTGCTCAAGCCATTTTATCATATGCTTATATCAGCGTTTTAGCAATTAAGAATTTACCTCATAGGGTTTTCATTCTTTACTCGCGTGCCCAAGCTGACAATCGGGTCAGGAAAATCATGGGAAGCCGCCTCTGGTCCATCTTGACTTTGAGCTGACAATCAGATCAGGAGAATCATGGGCAGCCGCCCTGGCCAATCCTAGCTTAAATTGACGATCAGGTCAAGTAAAATTAAGAACCCCCGTTCCTTAGCTAATCCTGGCTTTAAACTGACAATTAGGTCAGGTAAAATCGAGGACATCCATCCTTAGCCAATCCTGGCTTGAAACTGACAATCAGGTCAGGTAAAATCAAGGACATCCGTCCTTAGCTACTCCTGGCTTGAAACTGACAATCAGGTCAGGTAAAGTCAACGACATCCGTCCTTAGCCACTCTTGGCTTTAAACTGACAATCAGGTCAGGTAAAATCGAGGACATCCGTCCTTAGCCAATCCTGGCTTTAAATTGTAGCCATAGACTATTTTAGTAAGTGGGTTGAGGCGGAAGCTCTAGCAAAAATAACGGAAGAGGCGGTAATGGGATTTATATGGAAAAATGTCGTCTGTCGCTTTGGTGTGCCAAGGGTTTTGATATCGGATAATGGTACCCAGTTTACGGGAGCCAAAATCAAGGCCTGGTGCGTTAAGATGAAAATCCAACAGCATTTCACGTCCGTATATCATCCGCAGGCGAATGGTCAAGTCGAGGTAACCAACCGCATTCTTGTCCAAGGGCTTAAATCACGATTAGAAAGATCTGGAGGAAATGGGTGGGAAGAGCTGAATGCAGTACTCTGGGCGTATCGCACAAACCCCAAGGAGAACACGGGTGAAACCCCCTTTAGCCTTGTATATGGCATGGATGCTGTGGTTCCCTGCAGAAATCAGTATAGAAACTCATCGAGTGCAGAATTATGATCAAGCCCAGAATGAAGCATTGATCCAAGATGCTCTGGATTTAATTGAGGAGAAGAGAAATCAAGCGACAGTACGAATGGAACATGTGCGAGGGCGGATCAGAGCAGCCTACAATAAAACAGTTCGAGAGAGGCGTTTCCAAGTGGGGACCTGGTTCTTAAAAGAGCTGATTTAGGACAAGCCAAAGGGAAGCTAGACGCCGCGTGGCAGGGACCCCTCCGAGTCACCCAGGTTCTAATCGGAGGAGCTTACAAGCTGGAAGAGCTGGATGGGACAGAGATTCCCCGTGCTTGGAACATTACCAACTTACGAAAATTTTACACATAATTGTAATTTTCTTTAACTTTTATTTATTTGGTTGAATAAAATCGCAGGTTTTCTCGTACATCAAGCACTTGAATGCGTGTTTCAAGCCAGGATTGGCTAAGGACGGATGTCCTCGATTTTACCTGACCTGATTGTCAGTTTAAAGCCAGGATGGCTAAGGACGGATGTCCTCGATTTTACCTGACCTGATTGTCAGTTTAAAGCCAGGATTGGCTAAGGACGGATGTCCTCGATTTTACCAAACCTGGGCTTTAACTGAAATCAGGTCAGGTAAAATCAGGACATTCGTCCTTAGCCAATCCTGGCTTTAAACTGACAATCAGGTCAGGTAAAATCGAGGACATCCGTCCTTAGCCAATCCTGGCTTTAAACTGACAATCAGGTCAGGTAAAATCGAGGACATCCGTCCTTAGCCAATCCTGGCTTTA
>BMAC01000227.1:300846-314809 GCA_014905375.1 Phtheirospermum japonicum | reverse complement strand
AACCGACAATCAGGTCGGGCAAAATTTTAAAGCATTTGCTTAGCCAGGTCTGTCTGAACATGTCGTCTTTGGAATTTAGGCTAGGATTTTAGGGGTTTTCACAAATCGAGGAAATCACCCATCTGAACTGACGATCAGGTCAGGTAAAATCAAGGACATCCGTCCTTAGACAATCCTGGTTTTAAACTGACAATCAGGTCAGGTAAAATCGAGGACATCCATCCTTAGCCAATCCAGGCTTAAAACACGCATTCAAGTGCTTGATGTACGAGAAAACCTGCGATTTTATTCAACCAAATAAATAAAAGTTAAAGAAAAATTACAATTATGTGTAAAATTTTCGTAAGTTGGTAATGTTCCAAGCACGGGGAATCTCTGTCCCATCCAGCTCTTCCAGCTTGTAAGCTCCTCCGATTAGAACCTGGGTGACTCGGAGGGGTCCCTGCCACGCGGCGTATAGCTTCCCTTTGGCTTGTCCTAAATCAGCTCTTTTAAGAACCAGGTCCCCCACTTGGAAATGCCTCTCTCGAACTATTTTATTGTAGGCTGCTCTGATCCGCCCTCGCACATGTTCCATTCTTACTGTCTCTTGATTTCTCTTCTCCTCAATTAAATCCAGAGCATCTTGGATCAATGCTTCATTCTGGGCTTGATCATAATTCTGCACTCGATGAGTTTCTACACTGATTTCTGCGGGAACCACAGCATCCATGCCATATACAAGGCTGAAGGGGGTTTCACCCGTGTTCTCCTTGGGGTTTGTGCGATACGCCTAGAGTACTACATTCAGCTCTTCCACCCATTTCCCTCCAGATCTTTCTAATCATGATTTAAAACCTTGGACAAGAATGCGGTTGGTTACCTCGACTTGACCATTCGCCTGCGGATGATATACGGACGTGAAATGTTGTTGGATTTTCATCTTAACGCACCAGGCCTTGATTTTGGCTCCCGTAAACTGGTACCATTATAATTATCCGATATGAAAACCCTTGGCACACCAAAACGACAGACGACATTTTTCCATATAAATCTCATTACCGCCTCTTCCGTTATTTTTGCTAGAGCTTCCGCCTCAACCCACTTACTAAAATGGTCTATGGCTACAATTAAAAATCTTTTCTGGGCTGGAGCCATCGGAAACGGACCGACCAGGTCAATCCCCCATTTTGCGAAAGGGCCAGGGGAGCTCATTGTTAACAGCTCTTCCGCTGGCTGATGAATCAGAGGGTCCATCCTCTGACATTTCTCACATTTTCTCACGAAGACCTCAGCCTCTTTCCTCAACAAAGGCCAAAAATAACCGGCCCTCAACACCTTGCTAGCTAGAGCTCTGGCCCCCATGTGATTGTTGCAACACCCTTCATGAATCTCACGCAGTACCAGGGCTCCTTCTTCTTGACTCAGGCATCTCAATAAGTGCTGGCCGAATCCTCGCTTAAACAGTTCTCCCTTAATTAGACAAAACCTGGCAGCCCTGGTTCGTATTTTCGCCGCCTCCTTCCTATCCTCCTGCAAGACCTCCTGTTCCAAGTATGCCTTTATAGGAGAGCGCCAGTCCTCTCCTTCCAAATTCTCCATCCGCCTGTAGTAGAGTAATCACTCTTTCTTGATAATCTGCAGCCGAGCTGGCCACCTTTGCCAAGAAATCAGCTCTTCCATTTTCCTCTCTAGGGATCTGAAGGACTGTGAGGCCTTTCATACCTCTAGCGAGTTCTCTATACTTAGCCAAATATCTCTGCATATTCTCTTCTCTCATTTCAAACTCTCCACTGATCTGCTTGCAAACGAGCTTAGAATCTACCCTTGCACACACCTGCTCTGCACCCAGGTCTTTCGCCATCTGAATTCCTCTTAGAAGGGCCTCATACTCAGCAGCATTATTAGAAAATGTTGTGCTCAGCCGAATAGCAAACTCAGTGGACGCGCCTGCTGGATCCATTAAAACAATTCCAGCTCCACAGCCCTGGTTACAGACAGAGCCATCCGTGAAAATCGTCCATTTGTTCAACTCCCCCGGAGGACCGGTCATTTCTTGCATGAAATCAGCTAAGGCCTGGGCTTTAATTGTCGTTCTGGCCTCGAATATAATATCAAATTCGCTTAGCTCAATTATCCACCTGACCAGTCTCCCCGACCCCTCTGGCTTATCAATGACGGATTTTAACGGCAGGTTCGTCCGCACGATTATATTATGCTAAAGGAAATATGGGCGCAATTTCCGGGATGTGCCTACTAGAGCTAGTACTGCCCGCTCTACTTCTACATACCTCATTTCGGCATCATGTAAGACCTTGCTCCAGTAGTAGACTGGTTTCTGCACCTTTCCTTCTTCTCGAATCAAGAACGAGCTAATTGCCTGTGACCCAACCGATAGGTACAAGATGAGGGGTTCTCCTATGACAGACTTTGTTAGCAAGTTCATGCCGGCCAAGTGTTCTTTCAACATTCTAAAGGCCTCTTCACACTCATCACTCCACTGGAACTTGGCTTTCTTTCGTAAGGCCTGAAAAAATGGCAAGCTCTTTTCTGCAGACCTGGATACAAACCTACTCAAGGCATTGATCTATCCCGCCAAGCATTTCATTTCCTTCATGTTTTTGGGCGCTTGCATTTCCGTAATGGCCCTAACTTTCTCAGGGTTAGCTTCAATACCCTTCTCTGTGAACATGTACCCTAGAAACTTGTCAGCTCTTACCCCAAATGCACATTTTTTAGGGTTAAGCTTCATTCGGTATTTTCTCAGTGTAGCAAAGGTTTCTTTCAGATCGTTCACATGGGAGGTTGCTTTGGTGCTCTTGACTAACATATCGTCCACGTATACCTCCATGTTTCTCCCAAGCTGATTTTTAAACATTTTATCTGCTAAACTCTGGTATGTGGCGCCGACATTCTTTAACCCAAAAGGCATGACCACATAACAGTAGGTACCTTTCGGGGTGATAAAGCTGACTCTTTTCCAATCCTCTTTTGCAAGCCAGATTTGATGGTAACCTTGTGAGGCATACATCATACTCAGGAGCTCACATCCAGCAGTAGAATCAACTAATTGATCAATCCTCGGAAGTGGGTAGTGATCTTTTGGACAAGCTCGATTAAGGTCACGGAAATCAATACACATTCTCCAATCTTCTTGGGTTTTGGGAACTAATACGGTATTGGAGAGCCATTCTGGGAATTGGATTTCCTGGATATGTTTGGCATTAAGTAATTTTTCCACCTCTGCTTCAATTATGGCCTCCTTCGCAGGTCCGAAATTCTGCTACTTTTGCTTTACCAGATTCATATCTGGGCTGATGTTAAGGCAATGCTCCATCACTTCTGGATTAATCCCTACCAAGTCCTGAGGAGACCATGCGAACACATCCGCATTCTTTCTTAATAAAGCCACCAGGGCTGTCAAAACCTCTAGGCTAAGCGTTGTCCCCACGCGGAGAACTCGACTCTCATCACCCGGAACGACCTCTACAAGCATTAGTACCTCCTCTCCTTAAGCCGGAGCTGTCCGAGTCTGCTCTATCCGAGCCCTCTTGCTCTGCCTCTCATCCTCAGTATTCCTCTTGATGCACTCAACGTAGGTCTGTCTTGAGGCATATTGATCACCTCTAACCTCTCCTGTTCCATCCTCCGCTGGGAACTTCATTTTCATATGAAAAAAATGATATGACAGCCTGGAACTGGCTCAAAGATGGCCGACCCAACATGACATTATAAGAGGAGGGTGCGTCCACCACCAAAAAATGCACCGTTCTTGTCACCCTATACGGCTCCTCTCCCAACGTCACGAGGAGCCTCACCACTCCCAAGGGCTTCGGAGCTCCCCCTGCAAATCCAACTAGGGAGATGGTGACCTCTTCCAGCTCAACGTCCAATTTCAACTGCCGAAAGCAATCATAAAACAAAGTGTCGGCGGAACTTCCGGTATCCACAAAAATTCTCAGCACATTATAATTAGCGATGGTTACAGTTATAACCAGAGCATCCATGTGTGTGGCTAAAATGCCATCGCCATCTTCTGACCCGAAACAGATGTTAGGGGTAGATGTCATTTGTCCCACGTCACGTGATTTTCGAACTAAGTCTCTTCCAGCTCTGATATAACTGTGGTGCGTCCGCTTAGAATGCTCCTCTAGCTCTCCTCCAGTGATCATCTGGATTTCCCCATGAATGACCTAGGCTTGACCAGCTCGTCTCCCATCAGAGCGGCTTCTGTCCTGGTCTCTCTTGCCCTGGTTAGACCTGTCATAGCCCTTGTTTCCAGACCTGGCCTCTTCCCTCCTCATATGGACGTACTCTTTCAGGTGCCCAGCCTGAACCATTCTCTCCAGTTCATCTTTCAGATGCGTACACTCATCGGTATTGTGCCCATATTCGTTATGGAAACGGCAGAATCGATCAGATCTTTCCTTCCTGGGCTTCTGTGAGTACGTCTTGGGCCATTTCAGCCCTGGATGCCTTTCTATTGCCTGCAGAATTTCGCCTTGCGGTGTCGCTAAAGGGGTATATCTGTCGAAACGAGGTCTCCCTCCAGACAGATCTGGCCTGGGCTTCTTCACTGCTGCCCTTTCATCCCTATCGTACCTTTACCTCTTCTTCTCTCCTTCCTTCTTGATTTTCAAAGCTTCTTCCAAATGGATATACTTCTCCGCTCTCTCCAAGAGTTCTCCAAATGTCAGAGCTGGTTTTACCACCAGCGATTGGAAAAATTCTCCTCTCCTCAGACCCTGTGCCAGAGCATTTACCAAAAGCTCTTCTGACGCAGAAGGTACCTCTAACTTAGCCATTGTAAACCTATTGATGTAGGCACACAGGCTCTCATTCTCTTTCTGCTTCAGGCTGAAAAGTTCAAGTGGCGATTTTTTGGTACTTCCTGCAGCTCGTGAATTGGTGTAGGAAGGCCGAAATGAATTCGTCAAAGTTACTGATAGAACGAGGTGGCAACTGGCTAAACCAGAGCTGTGCCGACTTGGTAAGTGTCATTGGGAAGACCCGGCACATAACAGCGTCCGTAAATTTATGCAGAGCTGCCGCGATCTCAAAGCGACTTAGATGGTCCCACGGATCCGTTGTTCTATTATACTCGAAGCCCAAGGTGCAATATGAAGCTGGTACGTCGTCACGCATGACCTCCTCAGTGAAAGGGGTGCCCCGCCGCGCTGGCACGGCATCAACATTTGTCAATTTCCTCTTGAATTCTCGCACCTCTTTTTGCAAACTCTGCATCTGTTCATCCAGAACTGGATTAGTCTGGCTTGAGGTCTCGCTGTCGGAGGTGGAGAAGTGCTCTTCCCTGTCCTTTAGAGGAGTTCTATCCGTGCGTTGGCCTCATAATGGTTCAGTTCCCACCACCGGGACAGTTCGTGCCGGTGGCGTGTTGGATGGCGGCGTCGACATCTCCGCAAACTTCTTTTCCACCGCAGTCTCCACGGCATTGCCGATGAGATCCGAGAGCTGCAAGAGGAAGGACTCGTTAAATTAACCACCAGTAGCTAGCACAGATCTACCGAGTGGGGGAGGCGTAGCGCCTGGCGTGGCCGCTGCCGGCGGTGTTGTCTCTTCTGGCCCCATCGTCGACGTATCTGTCGACCTGGGCATTCCCCACGGCGCAACGGAACTAGGGGTTCCACCGAGCTCTCCCACCAAGTTCCGCCGTAAACCGTCTGAAGCCATAAAATAAAAAGAAGACCTCACGCCTTAGCTTGATCGCCTTCTCACAGACGGCGCCAATTGTTTCAACCCGAAAAATGACCAACTATGAGAACTCCTGGAACCTTGAACACCCTCTTGATGTGCACCACAAACACAAGTTAGAAAGGACCACCAGTGATTTTCCGGTGAAAACCTCTCCGATGCTTAAGTCAGTAAGCGTTTGAGGTGTTTTCCAGAAAGAAATCAAGAATGCTCAAGAGAATGACATACCTCTATCAGCCTTGGGGCTGAGATATTTATAGCTTTTCCTAGTGGGGACCCCATCCGGGATCTCAAGAGCACATGCCGCGAAGCTCGGGCCGTTGTGCAACAAATTCTAACAGGTGGTCCTACTTGTCTCTCCCTGGGGAGTCTAAGAAACAGGTCTTCCCTGTTCCAGGTCTTCCTTCATTCCGCATTATCTCAGCTCTGGGATTCCAGTAGAATTCAAGGAACCAGACCTGTCGTTATCCAGCTCTTCTTGCCTTTTATGTTCCAGGCTGGACGTCAGTCCCCGAAACATCAGTTTGGCATAATCTTAAAGTTTTTAGTGATCTCTTCAAGATATCTAAGTTCAGGAGGGATCACGGGCGATAACCACCTCTTCCTGACATTCCTGATGTCATTAGGAAGGTTATTTAGATCTTTCTCTAAGACAGAGCTGCTCTAGCCCTCCCTTAATTTATCTAACTATTCTGAGTCAGAGCTACCCCAAACCAGGCTGGCGTATATGTTGCCCTATCAGTATGGAACATCGAAAAATATTGATGAGTTTTGCTTGTCAGCGAATTGATTAGCACGAAAATGTCTTGATTTTAGTTAGTATTTTATTTAGTTTTTATTGTTGATTTTGGTAAAAATTGGATAGATTGAGCATATTTTAGTATTTTTAAATCTCCAACTTGTATTACCGTAATTTAATAATAATTAATTAATTTTATGTTTATTTTAGGTATTTTGAAGTATTTAAGTTTGGACGTAGTCAAGGATGGGCGTACGAGTGGAGTTTAAGCTAAAACGGGCCGCGATTTAAAGAATTTGAAGCTTTCGATTATCTATAATGGTTTTCCATCTGGAACCGTTATAGTAGCTCTGCCGATGCTGCTTGCCGAGCCATGCCCACACTGCCGGCGCTGGCTGCCGAGAGTCGCCACATCGCCCGACGCATTCCGGCACTAATCGACGCACCTGGCCGATGTAACTCTCTGTGAGCGTCGACCCATGGAGCGTCGACCGACGCACACCACTGCCCATCGGGCGCTGTTGACCACTGCGCGTGCCCTACCTAGTGTCGCCGCCGAGCCCTGTACGCACCCGTCGACGCCAACGGCCTAGAAATGCATTTTTAGGGTTTCTTATTGCTTAAAACTTCCCACAAGTATAAATACCCTATGTACTTTGGATTTTTAAAGACACAATCATATTCCTAGGTTTTTAAGGCCTCTTAGTGGCTGAAAACCCCAACGAGTGCCGTTTAATTTCGTAGTTACTTTTCATAATTTCTTAGTTTTAAATTTTTAGTTTTAGATTCAAGATTCGCTTCTGGAACGCTGCAACTTTCTTCTTGTTTAATTAGTAAGTCTTTAATACCTTTCGTTTTAATTTAGTTTAATTAGTTCTTATGCTTTCAATTCATGCTTTATAATTTAATAATTGATCTTCAAACAATCCCCCCCTCCCCCCAATGTATGATGATTTGTATGGATCTTGAATATGATGGTGATTGTGTTGGGTTTATAATAATGAGATTGGTGAGATTTATTGGCTAGATGTAATGGGTATAGAGCCTAGAATCGTCGTGAACCATCAATTGGGTTTATCCCAATAGATCGTGGAAACGATTCGAAGCTCTAGAACCCTAATTTTCTAAATCTTTTCAAAACCTTTGAATTTTATCATTCTTCGTTTTTATGTGTTTAGATTAGGATTTTATTTTTATTTCTTATTCGTGAACAACAAACACAAAAAGAACTTCCGAGCCTAGTTTTCCTTGGGAGATGATTCGGTTCAACTTATCAACTTACACGCGATCCCGTACTCTTGCGGGCGAGCTTTTAAAAATTTGACAAATCTTTATAAGTAGGTACACAAGAGCTTGAATCAGAATTTTGGCGCCGTTGCCGGGGAAAGCTAAGTAGGTTGTGAATTTTGTGTTTGCCCTTCGTGATCCTTATTTATATTTATCTTTATTTTATTATGATTTTCTTTTCGTTGGTTTTATTATTTTTATCTGGTACGTTAAATCTTTTGCGTTGAGTGTTGTGTATGCAAGGTACATCTCTTGAAGCCTCGATTCAACGTCCGAAATAAAAAAAGAAAATAAAAAAAAAATGTATTACTCGTACGATGATCCACCGCTAGATTGGCGTCATGAACCAACTGTCTATTCCATTGAGTGATGCAATGAAGAATTACTTTCCTGACAAATACGACCAATTGAATCTCCCGATTTTTCATTAGCGTCGTAATGAAGATGCGCTAAAATCCATTCGAAAGTACGAGTTCATCACTGATAGTTCTCCTCTTCATGGGCTTACAAGAGATTAAGTGAAGATGCGACTCTTCACTTTTACGCTGAAGGAAGAAGCAATGAAATGGTTTGAAAGGCTAGAACCTGATTCTTTCTGTAAATGGTATGAAGTAGGCGATAAATTCATGAGGATGTTCTAAGTAACTAATGTAATGTGTGATCGTGTGGATGCCGAGGACATATGACACATGAATGTTTGGTAGCATTTGATGATGAGCCACAGGAGGAGGTTGTTGCCGTCCAAGATTGTATGAGCCACGATTCTTATGTCTCTCCCGACGCGATTCCCTACTACCCGAGCCATGAAAATATAAACCAGACGATCAATTTTTGGCAGGGCAACAAGATCAAGAAGCCGAAACCATTCGCCATCAAGACGAACTTGCACTATCGACCATCCGAGATAACTATTCTAAGTTTACAAAGACTACGGAAGCAAAATGTGGTCAAATCGAGGATTATTTAGCAAAAAGGTCGAACGAGAAAGATGAACTTCCAAGTCAGCCTCAGATGCCGATTCTTGTTGCAATTAAGCCTATCTTAGAGGTTGAGAATACGGTCTTGAATGATTGTTTGGGAGAAGTTTATGAGGAGAAGGTTATTGAAGATTTGGTTGAGATCATTTCCACTGTGCTAATCGATGAGACTTTAGACAAGGATGTTGGGGAATTGCCTTTGGAAATTAATGTAGATCTTACGAATTCCAGTTTTCTTAATTTTTATGTATGCAATGAGATGAAGCCAATTTTGGAGGAGATGCATGCGAAGGAAATAGGGGATACGATGGAGATCGACCGTCTTACGCTTTTTGAAGATTTAATGGATGACGAGGAGGAGGTGTTTCCATTGGAGAACCTAATCGACGATGGAGATTCATGCCCAATTGAGCTCAATATGAATGGAGATGTTGCGTTGCCAAATTTAGAAAAGGCGGTGGATGAATTCTTAGAAAAGGTAGTGATGATCGAGCCTCATGTCATTCCACCCGAACCATTGTTGAATCTTACTTGTGAAATGGTGGATAAATTGTTAGAAAAAGGCAAGATTTTTGAGCCTCATACTGTGCCACCCGATGCTTTAATTAATGTTGAAATTGAGGTGGTGGATGGATTTTTGGAGAAAGATATGTTTATTGATCCCCTTACAGAGCCACCCAAAGCATTGATAGAGGTTAAGAATAAAGTGGTGGTTGAGGTTGTCGATGAATTTCCCCATCCCCTTTGCCCTTTTGTAGATTTTAATTATTTTCAAGTTGTTGAAGGGGATATTAAGGAATTGAAGGAGTTCGGAGTGTTCGAGGGATTTTCCATTTGTTCGACGGATTCCCTAGTCTTTAAGAAGTTCGAGGATCACCCTATGCCGCACTTTACTATTGATGTGTTCGTGGTGATCAATTATTTGCTTTTTCGACCTCCGAAGGGATTTGGTATTTTATTTCTATGATTTGATGTTCGTGCTTGCCTTGGTGGTTTAAATCGCCCATGCTTACTCTTAGAGAACACTAAGGCGTGGAATGATCGTCACCTTTTCTAAGATCCGGGATAGAAACGTTCGTAGAAGGCGTCGAGTTTTCGACGTTAAATAAGTGCTTCTTGGGAGGCAACACAAGTATTGGTTTTCTTTTCTTTTTCCTTAAAGTGTTACTAGTTAGTTTGTTTTTGTTCATTTGTTTTGTCTTTATAGGATTTATTCAAGACATTTTCGATCACGAGATTCAAGGTGAAAGATGATTGCACATGCGCTTTTTGGAGTCGCTCGACTATATTTTCAGGGACGTTCCCTTACTCCTTTACTCGTTTGATTTGCTTTTCTTTATATTTAGGGCAATCAGGAGATTGCCGGATTTTTAGAGGTGGGGATGGTTGAGTATGATTTATATTTGAAAATTGTGCAAAAATCTGAAAGTTTTTACGTGATTGATTGCTATTTCTGCGCGTTATTGTGTTTGTTTGGCTTGCCTATCAAAGTTAATTAAGTATGATTTGAAGTTCTTATCTTTTGATCGTGTATAAGTGCATTAAGTTTTTTAAAATTATTATTTATATATTGTAAAATGGTACTTGGACGCAATTGATTTCGCAAAACTCAAAAAGCAACGTCAATGCAAAAAAGCCTGTGAGTAGCCTGAGTGATTATCATCATTTCATGTACTTGAGTGAGTTCTGTTTTGATATCTCTTTGAAACCGATGTGTGTAGTTGACTTTGAACATGATGTTAAGGCACAAATAAAACCCTATTCTGGCCATATCCATATATTTTTAGCCACTATAAATTCCGAATAAACCAATCATAACCAAATAATCCATTCCTATAGCTTTGAGTATTTTTTTTCTGAGTCGACCCCTATTAACCCATTAAAAGAGTGGGGTATGAGATCGTCATTTTTATTGGTTATTAGAGTTTTGGAAATTTTATTAGGGATTTATGAATTTTTGTAATTACGGACCACCATCCGAAAAAAAAAAAAAAAAAAAACACCCCATAAAAGAATTGCCATGGGTTTTCTATCTCTTTCTTATCTATCTTATTCTTATTCACTTTTATTTTATTTTATTTTTCTTGAAATTATGTGCATTTTCCCCTTGTCTTTGCGTTTTCTTTAGTTTTTTGTTGGTATAGGTGCAAACTTGGAGCTATGGGAACGGAAAACGACTCTCTGAATGGCAGTCGATTCGACAGCTTCCAGTCGAATCGACTGAGCAGTCGATCGACTGCAAAATCGACTGAGACCCCCCGGATCGACTGGCGGACAGAGACTTGGGTTGCTCTCTGAAGAGCAGTCGATCGACTGCCCCACTTGCGCAGACTGGGCAGAAGGATATAAGTCAGTCGATTTCTCCGCCAATCTCGCCCCAGCCGACTGCAAAAAGAAAAGAAAACAAAATAAGAAAAAGAAAAAAAAAAAACAACGAAAACGGAAAAGAGAGGAAAGGGAGTCGATCGACTATGAGTTTTGGGCGGGATTTCTTCTTTCTCTTTCGTCTTCAACACACAATTAGGGGCTTTGGTTCTTCGGTTCTCTCTTCGAAATTCAAGCCGTTCTTGGAGGTATTTCGCTGAAACCAATTCTTTGGGATCGTTGTTTGGTTGATTGATAGTGATTTGGGGTATTTGAGTTCCAATTCTTCGAATTTCCATATTAAAAAACTGTGCCCACCAAGTGTTCGAGGGAATGCCTCAATGAACTTCTCTTTTTAATTTTCCCCCGTTTCTTCCGTTTTGAGCGTTCATATTGATCCTCGAAGTTCTTAGACACATAGTTCGTTCCTTCTCACCAATTCCATGGCTGATTACCCCCACTTTCCCAACCTCGCCGGAAATTACTCCGCCACGTTTCCCATTTATTCTACGTACGAGGGTGAACTTTTTAAAAACTTATCTCAAAGGAACTTTGCCATTCCACGTTTCGTAATGCTCGATCGCCTTGATGAGTGGGTGGCGAGCGGGGATTACCAAGGGGTCGGGTCCCGGGTGCTCGCCCTAATGGACGTGTTGGGAGCTAGATACTTCGCCTCCCTTCGAGCACCGGCCTACAAAGAGTTGATGCTCGAATTCTTTACCACATACGATTCTCGTGTTGTCTCGGAGGTTCCGGGTTCATTTCGGAGGGAGAGTGCATATGATCACATGGGAAACACTCCAAGCGGTCCTCGGTTTCAATTGTGAGGAATTGTGGGACAACCGGCAATAGAGTTTGCCCCTACACAATTTTGGGCTTCGATCACGGGTGGACGAGGAACTTCTCGTTATCAAGCCTCGGCCATTACCGACCTTGCCCTTTTAAATGTATACAAGTTCTTTGCCCACGTCGTCATGGGAAAGCACGAGAGCTCCAACCTCACCCTTGACGAGGTCTATGTACTTTGGCGTGTGGAAAATGGGCGTCGACTTCCATTTTTTCCTTTCATCCGGAGTTGCTCGTCGATCTTGGGCGAAGATTGAATCCCGAACACGAATTCGATGTTTTGGACGCGTTGTTCTTCGATCCTTGATCTCCATCTTCAAATCTCGTTATGAGATGTGGAATTATGTTTATTATAAGCTAAAATAATCTAGGGGGTCGTGTCTCTGGTGTCTCTCCTCCCAAAAACCCAAAATATAGAGGGTTTATATAGATATTGCAAGTCTTGGCGCACAAGAAACCCTACTAAAATCCGAATTCTGGGCCATCGCGTCGACGGTGCGTCGACTGACGCGCGCTAGTACTCGGCGTCGGTGATGCCTGGGCGTGCGCGTCGGCTGGGCGGGTGGCCGGGATTCATTCTTCGCCCAAGATCAACGTTCAAACTCCGGAATAGCTGGAGCTTTTTATTGCTTTTCGTAGTTACAATAAGTACTCTAAACTCTTAGTTAATTTCGTAGTTAATTGCTTAGTTTATTTCTTAGTTAATTCTAGTTTTGATAATTAGTTTTAATCATTTTATGCTTTGGATATTGGTTTAATTTAGTTTATTTATGCGATTTGATTTATGCTTAGTTATTCGTTAATCTTAGATTATTATGATTCATTGCTTAGTGGTAATTTCTTATGCTCATGCTCTTAGATTCGTTAATTAGTGTTGCGTATTCTTGATAGTTTAATTATAGCTCGTAGTTGATAATCTAGTTTAAAGTAATTAGTTTAATTAGTTTTAGTTTAATTATTGCTTTAGTTCATAATGATCAATTCAATCTCTTTAAAACCCCAATTGTACATGTATTTTACTTCGTAAATTGAGAAAAACATCCGAAAGACCGAACAGTTGTTTCCTCGAGAGATACGACTCGAGTCAAACTTATCACCCTACAGTAACCTCGTACTCTTGCGAGCAAACTAACGTGCTTTAAAATTAATTTATTAAAAATGGGGTGCACAAAAGTTTGAGTCAAGCTTGCAGGATAGCGTTGATGCAGACTTTAGAATTGAGTGACTTTGGTAGAAAGGAGAAGTACTACCGGGTATGTATTTACTTTGGGTGGTATAGTGATTATCCTTGGCTTCTAAGTTTTAGAAAGTTGTGGTTCTATCTGCCGCAGAAGCAGAGTATGTAGGCAATGACAAAGTCTAGTAAAGAGATGGTATGGCTGCAAAATTTCTTGGGTGAGTTGGGGAAAGAGCATAAAATGATATCCTCTACATGTGATAGTCAGATTGCTATTTTTCTTGGCTAAGAATCCAGCATTTCATTAAAGAAACAAAGCACATTGAGTTGAAGTATCACTACGTGGCATTATCTCTTAGAGGAGAAGATCTTGCAGCTAGTGAAGATTCGTGGGAATTGACAATTCTGCTGATATGTTGACTAAGGTTGTGCCTTGGGAGAATTTGAAGCTATGCATGACTTCAATTGGGATTGAGACTTGAAAGGAAGGCTTGGCGCTACTGAAGTTATGAGTTATTACATTTGAGATCAGTCTCCATGTGGGAGATTGTTGGGTTGTGGAGCCTGAAGTACTTGTACATCCGAGCCCTCGTCCCACGACGATCCAACTAGGGTTTTCTTTTTATAAATAGCTTGGCTTGTGTAATTGTAACATTATCTCAAAAATAATTATAGTTCAAACTTTTTGCTTGGCAGGGGCCCAGACGTAGTCACAATCTCTTTCTGACGAACTGGGTAAGTAATTTCTTGTGTCGTTCTATATCGCTTCTCTTTTTCATCATATTACTTTTAATCCTAACATCAGTTTGCTTCACATAAACAACTTTTTCAGAAACACCATTCAAGAACGCACTTTTAACATCAATTTGTTAAACAATTAAA
>BMAC01000227.1:287049-300821 GCA_014905375.1 Phtheirospermum japonicum | reverse complement strand
GACTGAAGGAGCGTCAGTCGACGCACGGTCGACGCAATTTTCTGAAGCATCGATCCATGACCGTGTCAGTCGACGAACACGAATTCGATGTTTTGGACGCGTTGTTCTTCGATCCTTGATCTCCATCTTCAAATCTCGTTATGAGATGTGGAATTATGTTTATTATAAGCTAAAATAATCTAGGGGGTCGTGTCTCTGGTGTCTCTCCTCCCAAAAACCCAAAATATAGAGGGTTTATATAGATATTGCAAGTCTTGGCGCACAAGAAACCCTAAAATCCGAATTCTGGGCCATCGCGTCGACGGTGCGTCGACTGACGCGCGCTAGTACTCGGCGTCGGTGATGCCTGGGCGTGCGCGTCGGCTGGGCGGGTGCGTCGACTGACACGGTCATGGATCGATGCTTCAGAAAATTGCGTCGACCGTGCGTCGACTGACGCTCCTTCAGTCGATGCTTCAGCAAGTTGCGTCGACAGTGCGTCGACTGATGCTCCTTCAGTCAAGGCTTCAGCAAGTTGCATCGACGGTGCGTCGGCCTTGCGTCGACTGACGCGGATTATGGCTCACATCGACGGAGCGTCTGCCTCCGTCTCTCTCTATCTTTTGCTACTCGTTTCGCCGGAAAGCTCGTTCTCCTGTTCTTGAACATCGAAGTTCGTCTATTACGCACTGAACTCTTCCGGTTACTTAGCTGTAAGGTGAAAACAACGATTATATCACCTATTTGCATCAATTACGATTAAAATACGGTGAAATAAGTCAGAACTATAAAAATACGGAATTATGCTTAAATCGTCCAACTTTGTACCAAAAACAAATATAAAAACGTACTAAAATACCAATAAAAACAAGGACATATCTACTCTAATCAACTACCCCACGCTTTATTGTTTTGTTCATCCTCGAACAAACGATGATTTCAAAGTATAACTAGAATGAAAATCAGTTCAACCAAAGAGTCGTGCTATGCTACATACGTAATTTTGAAAATATAGGTACAAGTCACGCAACGTCAAACACTTGACCATTATTACATTGTCGCTTCAAAATAAAATCATGCTTCCTCACGAAGGATAATATATATAAGTACGCTCAAAAGCACTCAAGTATTTTCTGCATGGGACGTGTATACACTCAAATCATACAATTACATGCATAATAAATAAGCACCGAAAATCAATCTCTCCTCAATCGCAAATTAAGTGTGCTGTCAAAACTAAGAATCAGAAAAGGTCTTTACGGGTTGTAGTGTAAGGCTCTTTGTACGGGTGTGGAATATATAAGTCGTGTGGCTAACTCATGATCAAACATGATCAATAACTCACTCAACTTAACCTAAATACGAAGCAATAGCTTTACCTCGTTCAAAAATAAAATCTCACTTAACACTCATAACGTAGCCTTTCAAACATAGGTTATTCCTCAACTCAAAACTCGTAACCGACTGAAAGCTCAAACCACTTAAGTACAATTGAAGCTTATAGCATGCTTCTTACAAAACTCTTGCCTTCTAAACATTAGGCTTCATAAAATAAACAATTAGACTCGAGCCTTTACAAGCGCGTAGGCAATTAATAGCACAAGACCCAACATCTTTCTTATCATTTTTTTTTATTTTTCCCCCATTTATTCTTTTTATGGGGTTTCTCTCTTTTTTTTATTATTTTATTATTTTTTTTAGATGGTGGTCCTTACTCACAAAATAATAAATTCATAATAACAATTCCAAGACTCAAATAACCAATAAAAATACGAACTCCTACCCCACGCTTTTAATGGGTTGTAGGGGTCGTCTCAACAACACTCATGGCTAAAGGCATGGATTATTTGGCTATGATTGGCTCATTCGGAATTTATAGTGGCTAAAAATATATGGATATGGCCGGAATAAGGTTATATATGCGTCTTAACTTTATTTTCAAAGTCGACTACACGGAGCGGTTTCAAAGAGATATCAAGACTGAAACTCATTCAAGCACATGCAATGATGATAATCACTCAGGATACTCACACGCTTTTTGCATGAAAAAGTTTTGAATTGACGCTATTTTTAAGGTTTTGTGAAATCAATTGCGTCCAAGTACCTTTTTACAACATATAAATAATTTCTAAGATTTATGCACTTATCCACGCTCAAAAGACTGGAATAAATAATCAAACATAATTAACTTTGACAGGCAAGCCATACAAACACAAATAAGCGTAGAAATAGCAATCAATCACATCAAAAATATGCATTTCAGAACAAAAGACATCAAATCGCACTAACCATACTCAACCACCCCCCTCCCTAAAAACTTGGCAATCTCCTGATTGTCATAAATATTAAAGAAAATAAGAATATGGGAGATAAGAAAACATCCCTGAAGATTCGATGGCCGAGTCTCTCTAAAAACACATGTGCAATTATCCTTCGTCTTAGATCGCGTGACTAGATTGTCCCGAACAAACCTATAAACAAAAACAAACAAACAAAACATGATTGTTATCAATTGCGACGCGCAAGTGCCCGGTGGCACGTCTTTTTAGATTTGAAACGGGCCGGATTGCGGCCAACGTCGTAAATGGCTGGGTTGCAGCTCATCCAAAGGTTGCCGGACTACGTCTAACTTGGGTCGGATTGCGACCCCGATCGACAAAATCATCGTAATCCATGATTGTTGAGGTAAGCGGTAGGTTCAATGGTTGATCGTCATCGTTAACGCCTCGAGTGGAATTAGCGGTAAGGCCTTGTGGTAGCGAGCTCCCGCTATATAACCGTTGTCCAGAATAAGCGGTTTATCATATTTTCTTCACATCAACGCACACATAAACGTACCACGGCAATTGACACAATATAAAAAGACAGAAGTAAAATAAGAGAAAATAAATAAAATAAAACGAAAACTAACCAACTCTTGGGTTGCCTCCCAAGAAGCGCAACATTTAACGTCATATGCTCGACGCAATTTGCTTGATCAGTTCCTAGCTTGGGTGGGTCCACGAACTCCTTCTTACTACGATCACGATTCTTAATATAATCCTTGAAATAAGGCTTAAGTCGATGTTTGTGGACTTGGAATCCCATCTTTGCACTCTCATTGTAAATAGTGGCGACTCCATACTCATCCACCTCCTTTATTAAAAACGGTCCACTCCATGCAACTTCAAAATTGGTTGGATCAAATTTACTATCGGAATTGTATAACACTAGTTGACCAACCTTGAACTTCTCGTTAAAAACTTCATTCGAATTCTTCTTCTTCGTTGTCCAATCCTTGCTATTAGCCTCGCCCTTTTTCTTCGTACGTTTAAAATTCTTGTAGGGGTCGAGGGAAACATATCTTGAATGAAAATGCGGTGGCTTCATCTCTTCTCTTGGCTCAATCTTCGAACGATCTCGTTGTGGTCTCAACTTCACTTTTGGCTCGTTTTCAGGCACGTTAAACTTCATGGGTAATCCATCCTCAAATGCCTCTACATTATCAAACTCTTCAATCATGCCAATACTCAAGAGCTCATTCGCGCAAGAATCTACTAAATCAATAGTAGAACAATCGTTCTTAACAAACGATGCAGGACTCTTGTAAGAATCTTGAAGTGAAAACGTTATCGTTTCGCCCAATACGGACATAGTCGCCCTTCCCTTGTTTATGTCGATCACCGTGCGCGTTGTAGACATGAATGGACATCCTAAAAAAATGGTGTGTTCTCGGTTCTCGCTTTTTACGTCACCAACATCCATAATGACAAAGTCAACCGGCACTACTTACTTGTCTACTTGTACTAAGACATCCTCCACAATCCCCAAGGGTAGCCTTATCGTTCGATCCGCCAACTGTAATTTCATCGTGGTTGGCTTCGGCGGTCCTAGGTCAAACTCCTTGTAAATTGAGTAGGGCATCAAATTTATGCTAGCGCCAAGATCGAGCATCCCTCTTGCCATTTGTCCATTCCCGAGAGAAATAGTTATGCAAAAACTCCCGGGATCCTTCTCTTTAGATGGCAATGGTTGCTTAAACATATCACTCACCTCTCTTATCAAAGCCACATGTTGATTTGTAGCCAAACGCCTCTCCTTTGATGCTAGATCTTTGAAAAACTTAAAAAACGCCGGCATTGTCTTTATCACCTCTATCAGGGGGAGGTTAATATTAACATCTATCAATAAATTATATAGCTCCATGAATTTTTTATTCTCCTTGGCCGGACGTAGGCGACTTGGGAAGGGAACGTGATCATAAATGGTCAACTTCTGTGGGGGTGCATTTAAATAATCGGTGGGGTCTTCAGTTGCTGTCGATTTCTTTTTCTTCAATGCTCCCGGAACATACGGATTTGAAGATGTATGCATATGGTCGGCTGTTTTGGTTACATCTACTTGAGGTTGGGTCTCGGCCTCTTTCTTGTCTTCCTCCTTTCCTAGCTTGATGCAGTTATCCACTTCTTTTCCGCTTCTTAGCACATGAATAGCCGAGGCTTGTTTTGTTTGGCTTGGAAGAGTATTTTTCTCCTTCTTCAATGATGCCATGTTAGTTGCCAATTGTCCTACCATTATCTCCAACCTTCTTAATCCTGACGAATTTTCAAGAGTGCTTTTTGCCATTTCAGCCATCATCGTTCTCAATTCTTTCATATCGTCTTGAACTCCCTTCATTTCCTCCTGAACATGTGTGAGGCCATCTCGGTTCCGAATAGTTTCGGCAACTTGGTTTTATTGCCAGACTAAAAGTTGATCAGTCGACTGAACTGTAGTAGGTGTTTGCCCTTGCACATGGAGATTATTCAGTGGCGGTGGTAGTGGTGCTTGCATGTGTGGTGGTCTCTGCCCCGAATGTTGTTGATTTGAATAGTGCTGGATGGCATTGACGTCCCCTCGTTGTTCGTTGTTGAATGGGCACATATCGTCTAAATTCTCGGGGGATCCGCATTGATGACACATCGCATTAGTCTTCTTTGAAGAGGCCTTACTCGCCCGCTCGGCCTTCCAAGCTGCCAATTTCTCCTCAAATATCTCTTCGTACTTTGCTTTGACTAATTTGCCATCATCTAAGTCAGGATCAGGGATGGAAATCTCATTAACTTTCAATTTACGAGGCCGAGAGTTGGTTTCTCTAGATTTTTCACTCAGTTTCTCCAATACTCGTTTTGCCTCGCGGGCCGTTAAATCACCAAAATCTCCTCCTACTGCTATTTCAACTTGGCTTTTCCCCGTGGGCGACAAACCATCAAAGAAAAACAAATTAATTATCTCAGGGGAATAGTTATGATGGGGGCATGCTTGTAAAAGTGATTTGTAACGCTCCCATGTTTCATGAAATAATTCTCCCTCCACTTGTTCGAAGTTAGAAATCTGCATCCGAATTTGCCCCGTTGTTTGTGCTGAATAGTATTGATTTAGGAACTTCTCGCTTATCATCTCCGAATCAGTTAATGACCTCTGTTCTAAGGACAGTAACCATGTCTTCGCCTTGTCTTTCATGCTATAGGGGAAACAAATCATTTGCATCTCCTCCCGGTTTAGGCCATGACCTACAAATCTGCCTATTTCATCGATAAAGTAGTTCAAAAAYGCTAAAGGGTCTTCGTGGGCATTTCCGTGAAAAGTCGGAAGTAAATTAATTTGATGCGGTTTAATCTCTACTTCCCTTGCAGTCGGGCCAAGTACAATAGAAGACCCATAAAGCACAACCTTCGGGCGTGCCAAATCTCGTTGTCGAGGCGCTCGATCTCCCCTTGGTTCCCTAACTCGGTCATTAGCTCTCTCATAATGGTCTTCATGGTGCTTGTGCTCGTATCTCCTTCCAAAATTATTTTACTCGTAACCATGATCTTGATTCTCCAACCAATCATTCACGTGCCCTTGATTGTTAGCATACACGTTATGCTGCAGAAAATCTTCATTCCTAATTGCCACGTTCTTGATGTTGTGTTGGCGAATAGCATTGTTGTTCATCTCTTCGTTGTGCCTCACATTCGCCATGTTGGGTTGGTGACCGATTACGTTTTTCTGCTGGTCAACTCCTTCATTTCTCCCCGCATCTTGTCTCGCAATAATGGGGCGTGGTGGTGATCTCGGTGGTGAATCGCCGTTTCGAATCAGGTTTGCTTCTAACATAATGTCGGAAGCTTGATAACAAGCAAAATTGGTTGCTGCGGAGGAATCGTCCTCGGAAATAAAAATGGGTCTTGGCCTCGGTGGATTTGAACGGTGGATGTTGTCAATGAATGGTACAAGGTCGCGTTGAAGTGATCGTCTTCCTTGCATAAACTCAACAATACATCAACGTACCAAATGGCAAAGACCAAGTGAAACAAAAAATTAAAATAAACTAATAAGTCAAAAAGAAAATAAAATGAAAAACATCTTTAATTCCTACTCGTTGCTTCCCCGGCAACGACGCCAAATTTTTGATCCAAACTTTTCTGCACCCCTTTTTAATTAATTAATTTAAAAGCACGTCAGTTTGCTCGCAAGAGTACGAGGTAACTGTAGGGTGATAATTTTGAATCGAGTCGTATCTCTCGAGGAAACAACTGTTCGGTCTTTAGGATGTTTTTCTCAATTTACGAATTAAAATAAAATACATGTACATTTGGGGTTTTGAAAGATATTGAGTTGATCATTATAACTAAAGCAATAATTAAACTAAAACTAATTAAACTAATTACTCTAACTAGATTATCAACTATGAGCAATAATTTAAACTACTTGATCATTATAACTAAAGCAATAATTAAACTAAAACTAATTAAACTAATTACTCTAACTAGATTATCAACTACGAGCAATAATTTAAACTACTTGAACTTAAGAACTAAGAATTTAAAGCAACGAATCTAAAGCATAAATATAATAACTACCATCAAACAATCGCATCATATGAATCTAAGAATGAATAATTAAGCATAAATCAATTGCATAAGTAAACTAAATTAACCAATATCCAATATCCAAGCATAAAACGATTAAACTAATTAAACTAGAATTAACTAAGAGATTAACTAAGAATTAAACTAAGAAATTAACTACTAAATTAACTAAGAGTTTAGAAAAACTTATTGTAACTACTAAAAGCAATGAGAAGCTCCAGCTATTCCGGAGTTGCACGTCGATCTTGGGCGAAGATTGAATCCCGAACACGAATTCGATATTTTGGACGCGTTGTTCTTCGATCCTTGATCTCCGTCTTCAAATCTCGTTATGAGATGTGGAATTATGTTTATTATCAGCTAAGATACCCTAGGGGGTCGTGTCTCTGGTGTCTCTCCTCCCAAAAACCCAAAATATAGAGGGTTTATATAGATATTGCAAGTCTTGGCGCACAAGAAACCCTAAAATCCAAATTCTGGGCCGTCGCGTCGACAGTGCATCGACGGTGCGTCGACTGACGTGCGCTAGTAATCGGCGTCGGTGCTGCCTGGGTGTGCGCATCGGCTGGGTGGGTGCGTCGACTGACGCGGTCATGGATCGACGCTTCAGAAAATTGCGTCGATCGTGCGTCTACTGACACTCCTTCAGTCGACGCTTCAGCAAGTTGCATCGACGGTGCGTCGACTGACGCTCCTTCAGTCGACGCTTCAGCAAGTTGCATCGACGATGTGTCGGCCTTGCGTCGACTGACGCGGATCATGGCTCGCATCGACGGAGCGTCGACGGTCGCGTCAATCGACGCGACTGAGCGTCTGCCTCCGTCTCTTTCTATCTTTTGCTACTCGTTTCGCCGGAAAGCTCGTTATCCTGTTCTTGAACATCGAACTTCGTCTATTACGAGCTGAACTCTTCCGGTTACTTAGCTGTAAGGTGAAAACAATGAAATATCACCTATTTGCATCAATTACGATTAAAATACGGTAAAATAAGTCAGAATTATAAAAATACAGAATTATGCTTAAATCGTCCAACTTATACCAAAAGCAAATAGAAAAACGTACTAAAATACTAATAAAAACAAGGACAAATCTACTCTAATCACATGCCCTCCCATGTTGGGAACAATACCGCCATTAGAAGAAAGAGGGTAAGAAGCAATACCTTGGTGTGGGCCCGTGGCGCGCTCATGAGTGGTAAAACCACTCCCTTGAAATCCAAGCGATTGCTCGTGCGGTGGCGGGGGAATGGAAATAGAAGGTGTTTTGCATGTAATTATTGTGTTTTTCCTTGTATCTTTAATTAGAGTTTAACGTCGTTTCTAGTAATTTAGAGTTGTTTTTCATTAGGCTTTAGGTATTTTTCTTGTTTATTATATTTTTGGCTTTAAGTGTACTAAGTGTGAGGTGTTTGTGCAATTTTTGGGGTTTTAAGTTTGAATTCTTGTTTTGTAGGTGGCTAAAAGGGATTATATTTGCTCGGTGGATGTCTCAGTTGTCGTAATCCAAGCATAACTCCATAACCACTTATGATATTTGCCTCCACTTTATACCTTCGGACGAAAACTCCAAATGACACAATTCAAAATCCAGATGATATACAAGAGAAAGGGATACATTTCATATGAATACATCATTGGCTAATTCCTAATTTTGGGTAGTATATCAACTGAATCTCTGTCGATCGACTGCCTGGCAGAGAGTTGGCTGTTCGGGATTGGGCAGTCGATCGACTGCTTTGTCAGTCGATCGACTGAGATGCTGGGAGTTCGGCCATTTTGAGCATTTTTGGACATTTTTGACCCTACAAACAACTATATAAAGCCTACACCTTGCACCTTTGAGAGGGAACTCCCCTCCCAACCCTAACTTGGGTCCCCCCCATCCGTACTATAAGAGATGTTAGCCGACCTTTTTTGGGATGTGGATGGTGTGGAACGAGTGATCATCTTCCCGACTATTGCTAGGACCTCTCGTCGCCAATGAATCCCTCGGAGAACGTGTATGGGGATCATGGATTTCATGTGGAACCCGATTGTGCTATGTCATCTTTTGCTCCACCGCCGTCTCATTATCCGGTTTGTACTCCTCATGTGGGCCCTTATCATCTGAATATCCCGGTGATTTCTACTACTCCACCTCCCGATCCAGATCCATGGGCCATAACAAGCCAATTCTCAATTCCACCTTCCCCTATCCCTCCGGTCACGTTCCCCAATAAGTGTGGGGTACTTGATTTGGTTGCCTCGCCGTCGAAAGAGGACTTGTTTTCATTTTTGGATGATTTTAACTCTCTTGATCCTTTGCCCTTTACTTCAAAAGAGTCTTGTGAAGAATGGGTATATATGGAATTCATCAAGGACAAGGTCGAACGGGTTTATATTGAGAATTGGATTAATGAGGACGTGGTTGGCCCGGTTGTCGATATAGAGGGGTGTTGTGACGATAAGCCCCTTGTTCTTCTCGATGAGCCCGTTGTGTTCTATTCGACCCCATTTTGTGTGGAGATGAGTCTCGATGTGTCGTTGAGGGCAACGACGACTTTTTAGAGGGGGAGGTGGGGGTTATTGATGATGATCTTGGAAAAATTGACGATTATCTTGAGGAGGATGAAGAGAGTAAGTCGATTATTATCCTTGCAAACTCGCACCAAGAAGAAGAGGAAGAGAGGATGGTTGAAGGATTTAGAATTCTTAAGGGTGCCATTGAGTGGAGACCCGGAGTGATTGAGGGAGTTAGCTCTTTGAATTTGAGTCTTGAAGCTATGGTGAGAGCCGGGATGTGGAGGTTTTTAGTAGAGGGCTTGATGTTCGTACTCGCCGAGAGTGAGTGGGTGAATCCCATTCACATGGTGCCCAAGACGAGCGGCTCGTTGGTTCTTGAAGATGAAGAAGGGGCGTTGTTGGTCATGAGGGATTCAACGGGTTGGAGGATATCGATCGAGTTTAAGAAGTTTCATGAGGCCACAAAGAAAGATCGTTTCCCTTCCCCGTTTATCGACTACATGATGGACGAGCTAACCGGCTAATATTCCTTTTATTTTCTTGACGAGTTGTCGGAGCACTTCAAAACTACCATTCCACCCGAGGACCTAGCCAAGACGAGCTTCAAATGCCCATTTGGAACGTTTACTCTTTGGAGGATCTTATATGAGCTATGAAATGCACCAACGACGTTCCAAAGAGTGGATCCTCCCGACAAGGAGGAGATTATCTTGGTCGACCCTCCCGTTATCTTTCCACCTTGATAAAAAAAAAAGGGAGTACGTCAAGCTAGTGACGTAAAACAAGCGCTTCTTGGGAGGCAACCCAAGTTCTTTCCATATCTTTCTTTCTTTCTTTCTTTTATTGAAAAACCCAAAAACACTCAAAAATTCAAAAAATAAAAAAAAAAAACATTTGAAAAAATTGAAAAACAAACAAAAAAATATTTTGTAGAGGTTCATGTAAAAATTTCCTCGTGTTTTTGATTTTGTGTGATTTTCTTTTCTAGGTTTTGTTTTTCGACGTCGACCATTGGACGATTGATAAAAGTGGTAGCGTTCGTGAGGTCGAGAGTTACTAGCCATGCTCGATTTTTGCTTGGATTGCTTAGATGCTTAGGTGGACCCTACCGAGCTCGACTCAAACTCGCTCGGTTGAGGAAGTTTCTATTCACCCTCCTTTTACTTGTTTTTCATTAAAATGCGGGTAATGCATGGTTTAAGTGTGGGGTGGGTAGGCGGTTAGGGTCCGGGTGTCGAAAAGCATATTTTGTTGTTCTTAACTCGAGCCTTGGCGAAGTGACGCATTCTTGGCGAAGTGACGCTTACTATTTGCGCTTTTAAATGGTCGAGTCGATTTTTGTGTCTTTTTTGTGCTTATTACATGTTTAAGCAACTCCACGTGCTTGAAAGTTTGAATAGTTTACTTGTCGGGTTTTTGCATGTTTATGGCCTCTTGTGTGATGGGTTGATTTTTTGTGCTTCGTCCAAAAACCGCCTATATATATATATATATATATATATATAATCAACATTTTCTCGTGAAAAGATTGCAAAGTTCTAAAAGCTCTAAAAGCTCTTTTGATTTTGCTCCCAAATTCGATGCAAACTAGTGAGTAGCCTTGTGTGATTTATCGGCTTGCTTGCATTTTTATGGAAATTGCATTGAGGAGGTTTTACTTTGCTCGTACATGATTAAATTTGAAAATGACCTCGAGGCACATATATCACCCTTGTTCCGGCCATATCCATATATATAAACTACTTTAAAAATCCCAAATGAGCCCTCTAGAACCTTTATCCCGTTTCTTGTTAGCCGAGCTCGTTTTTAGCTCTTGTATCTTCGTAATTTACGAGGTGGGAGAGTTTATTGTTAGTTGATGAGAAATGTGTGGGAAATCAATTGAGGGTTTCGGGTTTTGAAGTACTTATACAAAAAAAAAAAGAATAATACTCCAACACAAATCACAAATAGTGATAAAACGTGTGTTCAAGTGCAAAGCCTAATTCAAAAGGGGCTAAATTTAGTAAAAAGAAGCAAATTCAAGAAGTTTCTAAGTGTTGTGAAATAAAAAGTCAGGAATGTGGGTGAATGAAAGGGGTTTCGAATGAGAGTTTGGTGAATTGGGAAAGGTGAAGTAATTATAAGCTTCGGGTTTTAGAAATTAGGATTTTGTGTGTTATTGATCACGTTTGATCGTGTGTTAGCCACTATATCCAAAGTTCCATACCTTACCAAAGAGCCAACATTACAACCCATAATAAAGACCTCTTTCGATTTTTGTTTGGTCATGTACTACGAGCAATTTCGAGCGTCCGATTTGTGAAATCTTGACAAGGTGCATGTATTGACCGACTTGAGCGTAAACACTTCCTATATACACTTGAGCGAATGGAGCGTACACCCTCGAAAATCCCTTGGAGAGGAAGTCATCGATTTGGCTTAAATTTAAGAAAGAATAATACAAGCAATGCATGAAGGGAGCGAGTCTACGTTGATACTATCATCACATTATAAGGATAAGCACAAGAATTTTTAATTTTTACACAATGTTCATTGCATGTACATTCTTGATTATTTTCGTTGTTCGAGGATGAACAAACCGATAAGTGTGGGGTAGTTGTTTTGCATGTAATTGTTGTGTTTTTCCTTGTGTCTTTAGTTAGAGTTTAACGTCGTTTCTAGTAGTTTAGAGTCGTTTTTCATTAGGTTTTAGGTATTTTTCTTGTTTATTATATTTTTGGCTTTAAGTGTACCAAGTGTGAGGTGTTTGTGCTATTTTTGGGGTTTTAAGTTTGAATTCTTGTTTTGTAGGTGGCTAAAAGGGATTATATTCGCTCGGTGGATGTCTCAGTTGTCGTAATGCAAGCATAACTCCATAACCACTTATGACATTTGCCTCCACTTTATACCTTTGGAAATATGAGATAATTGTCTAAAACTTTTGTGTGTACAATAATTCCAAATTTCGAGTTTAAGAATGGTAAACATCAGCTTTAAGTGGAGACAGTTCGTCGTCGTCTCGTTTGTGGCAGGTTTTGATGCGGAGCCCATAACTCTCGGTCGAAAACTCCAAATGATACAATTCAAAATCCGTATGATATACAAGTAAAAGGGATATATTTCATATGAAGACATCATTGGCTAATTCCGAAGTTTAGGTAGTCGATCGACTGAATTTCTGTCAATTGACTGCCTGGCAGAGAGTTGGCTGTTCGGGATTGGGCAGTCGATCGACTGCTTTGTCAGTCGATCGACTGAGACGCTCGGAGTTCGGCCATTTTGAGCATTTCTGGACATTTTTGACCCTACAAACAACTATATAAAGCCTACACCTTGCACCTTTGAGAGGGAACTCCCCTCCCAACCCTAACTTGGGTTTTGGGATCAAAATTACTCTCAAGCTCTTGGATAATCTTCTCTCTTAGGTTTTAGATTCAATTTCAAGCTTTGATATAATTTTTTTTTCTAGATTAGATTTAATTTCAAGCACCTCCTTGGGTTTCTAAGCCTAATAAGAATCCAAATACTCCTTTGGATTGTTTATTTTGAAGTAATTTACATTCAAGCTTGTTTCATTTCTTAATTCAAGTAAGTTTCCTTTCAATTTAATGTTTTATGCTTTATTTCCATGCTTTGTTCTTGATTTCCATGCTTGATCTTCATGTTATACTTTTTCTCTTAGCTACTTGATTTCATGATGAAACATGTGAACTGACTATGTATTCTAGTTGAGTGACATACCTAAGCTATAGATCGAGTCCTTGATCATCATGATTTTGAGTTTTTCCTATGCTTTATTTTGATTTTTATTTTTATGCTTTGTTTCATGCTTCAATCCTAGATCTAGACTTTGTTTTTTGTTATTTTTCTTAAAGTTTTGAACTTTCTTGTCAACTTTCCTTTCTCTTTACATCCATGCTTTCAATTTTTGTTAATTTGCTTTATTTAGGATTTTATGCATAGTTGTACCTTGTGCTTGCATGCTTGTACTTGGTGAAACATTGCATTTTCTTGCTTGTTTTCATTATTGCTTTGCATTTTCTATTTGAGGCATACGACCGAGGCATCCGACCAACTTGCTATTTCAATTTCTAGGATAGTTAGCTATTTTATTTGCTTTATTTTCATTTTCCCTTTATTTTTCCAAGCTTGAAACACATTGAAACCTTCAATCGAATCGAATTCGGATATTACCAAGCCATGAACCCGTTGATTTATTTCAACACCACTAAAACTCTACTAAAAAAGGCCCGGTCATAGAACTCGGAACGGGCTCCTCATGAACTTCGGTGATTCGACCTGAAATAGTGAGCCACCCGAATAAGATCTGGGCACACAAGAGCTTCCAAAACCTACACCACAAATACAGGTTAGAAAGGACCACCGGTGGTTTTCCGGCGGAAACCTCTCCGATGCCTAAGTTAGTAAGCGATGAGGT
>BMAC01000227.1:245533-285709 GCA_014905375.1 Phtheirospermum japonicum | reverse complement strand
CCGTAGACGAGCTTAAGTATAAGTATAGCATTAGAGACCCTTATGATCCTTATGTCCCTCGAGCCGGTACCTTGGCTTGTCAAGCCCCTGCAGGCCGAGTAACCTTCTATGCCGATCAATTCAGCGCAGGCCTGCGCTTGCCTGTTCATCCCATGATGTTGGAAATTGCTCAAATGTACAAAATCCCTATCTTTCAGTTTTCCCCTAATTCTTTCCGCATTATGGCATGTTATAATCTAGCCATGTGCTACGTCGGCCAGGACCCTACAGCCCTAGTTTTTTATCAGCTCTTTCTGGCTAAAAGCCTTCCCCCCGACCGTTTCTACCTTACTGCCCGGCCCGGAGTCCACTTCATCCACAAACTTCCAACCTCCCACAAATCCTGGCGCAAAAAGTTCTTTTTTGTTCACTGTGAGGGGGACTGGGGGTTTGACCCTAACCCTATTGATGGTTTACCCTCTTATCCGCCCTCAACCGCAGCGACTAGGCCTCCCCGTATTCATAAGATAGTGGCTACCCTGAATGCCAATCCGATTAACGTGACAGAATTTCTCACTCCTTCAGTTTTGCAAACCTTTAATGAGACCTGTGAAATGGGTCCTTTGCCTGCCGGGATTGGTAAAAGAGACCTCCTTATTTTGACACTACTGCATCGTATTTAGTCATTCCATGACTCTAATTTTTGTCTCCCTATTTCAGAAAGGATGATGCGTTTGTTGTTCGAGGCTACCGACAGAGAAGGCACCGCGGCCGACCCGACTATGCCAGCTCAGGAGGTAAGCGGAGTTGGCGCACCCCAAAGTCAGAGTTCCCCTGTAGCCGCACCACCAGTACATCCACGGTCGGTCAGACAGGTCATTTCAGACTCAGAGGAGGAGGAAATGCCTCTCACTAAGAGGCCTCGGTCCAGCCGAGGTCGAGGCATAGTTATTTCAGGCAATCCTACTCCCGCTCCGGTCGCAGCTCCGGTAGCCCCCACTGTGCGCAACTCTGGTCCTCCTCGACGGACCTCAGTTTTAAACTGCTCTGGAGACGTAGCGGTTCGCCACGTGAGCGGTCAATGTTCCCCCGAGGACCTGCGAGTTTTGGAGCAGATGAGTGATCGGGAGCTACCGGAATCCTGGTGCCAGGATGAGGCTCGGGTTAGTTACCCTTTATTTCCTTTTCTCCTTTCAAAATTTTTATTTTGCATCTTTTCAAAATTTTGACACCTTTCAAATCTTTTCTCAGGCTGAGGGGAAGAGGGCCCTTTTAGCCATTAGGGCGACTCGATCTCTGGGCCAGGCCGATTTGTCCAAGGAGAACGCCGACCTCAAGGAGAAAATGCTACGTCTGCGGGCCCTATCCAAGGACAAGGTGAAAGAGGTGAAGAAGTGGCCGGGCTGAAGAAAGCCCAAAAGAAGATGATAGAGACGGCTCGAGAGGAGGCCAAGAATGAGGGCATTGCTGAGGCTAGGAGCCTAGCTGACGAAGCTCTGGCTAAGGCTAAGGTTGAATGGAAAGCGGAGTTTCTCAATTCCGAAGAGGGGCTGAGTCTAGTCCAAGTGGCCAGAGAGGAGACCAAGAAAGCCTTCTTGGGATCGAAAGCCCTTTTCTCCTTGCTCTTTCCTGAAGCCGTGGTATATTACAACTATGGCTTGGATGAGCAGGCTAAGTGGATCAAGGACAATCCTGAAGCTCCCTTTGACTGGAAAGCCCCACTGAAAAATCCCCCTGAGCCGACCTCCTTCTCATACGACCCTGCCAAGGACCACCTTCACACTATGGGGCCCATGGAGTTTGTCGAGCATATTCATGCCGTTCTGCACCCTTCCATTCCTGATCAGCCTCAGCCAGACCTAGCCCTTTCCGTGGTCCCCCTGACATCATCTCCCTCTCCAACCTTTGCAGGTCTGGGTGAGCTGCCTGGAGGTGCCTCTCCTGGAGGTCTGTCAGGGGATGCTGTAGAGCAATTGTCAATGGGGCTTGGGGCGGAGATGGATGCTGAGCCTTAAACCGGGCAAATCCTGTTGTTTCCCAGCAGACCTGTAGGATGCCTGCGTGGCTGGTCTGACTGAGTATTCTGAAAAATTGTAATATTGACTAATTTTTGACTTTCTATTAATGGATGCTTTTTTGTTTTCTTGTTGTGTAATGACCTTTGCGTTACCTAGGGTTTCCTTAATATCCGGAAACCCTAGTACTTGTTGATTCTCTTATCACGTGCCTGTCTTTCTTTAAATTCTTGCTTGCATTTCCATAATATCTTAATTTCCGCCCCCGTCCTTCTGATCCCCTCTGTTATGGCTTCTTCCCCTCTCATTGATGAACTCAGTACTGTGCGGCGTAAGAACATCGCCCTTGTGGTCGAAAAGTTTAAACTCTCTGATCAAATTGTTTCTTTGAAAGAAAAGATTGGTTCCCTGTACCGTTTTCTGGAGAGGAAGCGACAGAAGAAACGTTTTTATAAGAGGGAATGGGCTGAGCTCCGGCAGGTTAATCGCCAGCTTCAAGAGGAGAAAGCGGATCTGATTGAGTCGGTGAATCGCTTGACCCTCGTTGCCGGTGAAGCACAGTCACTCTCTGATCGCTCCGATAGGTACCGTCGCCACTTTCACGAGACAGAGCGTGAACTCTGGCGCGTTCGTCGAGCCTTAGCCGCAGACCGGAGATCCTCTCCGTAACACACCTTATGTTTTTATTGCTTCTCTAATTTCTGTACTGAGAATGTTGACCCAGAATTTTGTTTGTATCCTCATATGTTCAATGAAATGGGAGAGATTATAGTTTCCCTGTATGTTTTTATCTTCTTACTCCTGCATTTCAAGAATTCTTGCAACATTTGTCCTCCTTGCCTTCGAGCGATTTCTGAATTCATATCAATTCTGAATTCCTCCTGGCTTCATAGATGTGGTCTCGGGGCACATTTGTGTTTAAATTTTTTTAAGAGTATCTATTCCTGCCAAGATAGATGCAAGTCTTAAAAAGATCGAAGAGATCTGCTTTGGACCAGACCTGACTTGTAGTATCAGGCAGGTCCGGCAAAAGAACATTCTAGATTAGCCCATCCGGGCGTAGGCCAGTAATCATGCTTCTTCTTTTTTTTTTTTTTCTGAGACGTTAAGAGACTTTTTCCAATCTTGGCTTATGCTACCAATCAAGTTGGGCAATGTAATGGACATCCCTATTTTAGCCAATCCTGGCTTATACTGACAATCGAGTCAGTTATATCATGGGCATCTGCCTTTCAGTCAATCCTGGCTTATATGATAAACAAGTCTGGATTCATTCTTGGCCAATCCTGGCTTAGACTGACCATCAGATCAGGCAAAATCATGGGCAGCCGCCCTTGGCCAATTCTGGCTGAAACTGTTCATCAAGTCAGGCAAAATCATGGGCAGCCGCCCTTAGCCAATCCTGGCTGAAGTTGACAATCAGGTCAGGCAAAATCATGGGCAGCCGCCCTTAGCCAATCCTGGCTGAAACTGACAATCAGGGTCAGGCAAAATCATGGGCAGCCGCCCTTAGCCAATCCTGGCTTATCTAGGCCTTTTTGCGCGCCAAAACTCAAATTTACTTTCCCGCTCTTTCCAAGCCTTTTGCGAGCCAAGCAAGAATGAATTTCCCGCCTTTGCATGCCAAGCCAAAATGGTTTCCCGCCTTTTCTTTTCCTATATAATGGCGCCCCTCCCCAGCTTCTCTTCCTTGCATAATGGCATCTTCGTCATCTCCCAACGTCTTTTCTCATGAGGAGCATATCCGTCTACTTCAGAAGAAAGGTCGTCTGAAGGCAGAAATTGCCGAATTGCATGATCAGCTGCAAGAACGCGCGAAGAAATTGGCTGAGAAGAAATCACAATTCCGTAGTGAGCGACAACGCCTTGAGCAAATCATTGCTGACTTGAAGAGGGAAAAGGCGGAGCTGTATGCCGATTGGGACATCGCGGTGGAGGTGTCAGACCGATTTCGTGTTCGGCTTTTGGAATACGAGGACGAGATCAAGCGGCTCCGTCAACTTCTTGATTCTGTGCCCCCATCCTAGGGTTGTATTTCCACTTTTCATGGTTATAATTTTGTGTTCTTGTGACTGCGAATATTCTTATGAGAATATTTGCTTTTGTATTCCCGCTGAAGGTTCTATTAATAAATGCTCTTCGCTAATATTTTGAACGTGTCTTATTGCTTTTTTCCTGCCGTGAACCATAAATTCAACCATAAATCTATTCAATCGGTCAAACATAAAGCTGTTACAATTAAGCGTAAAATTTTTGTAAATTGACTATATTCCAAGCGCGAGGAAGTGCCGTGCCATCCAGCTCTTCCAGCCTATAAGCACCGCAAGGCAAGGTTTGGGTGATTCTCAGCGGCCCTTGCCAAGACTCGTCCAACTTCCCCTTTGCCCGTCCCAGGTCAGACCATCATAAGACCAGATCTCCCACTTGAAATTACCGCTTGACCACGTTTTTATCATATGCTGCCTTTACCCTTCTTTTGATATGCTCCATTCGTAGCGCAGCCTGTTCCCTTTTCTCCTCGATCAGGTCTAAAGCGTYCAGCCTTAGTAGCTCATTCTGTTCTTCATTAAAATTTTGGATCCGATGGGTCTTAAGGCTGACCTCCGCGGGTACTACAGCATCCATACCGTACACTAAACTAAAKGGRTTTCACTCGTACTCTCTTTTGGATTCGTACGGTATGCCCACAGTACGGAGCTCAGCTCTTCCACCCATTTTCCTCCAGACCTGTCCAACCGTGACTTAATTCCYTGGACTAAAATGCGGTTAGTAACTTCGACCTGACCGTTCGCTTGAGGGTGGTATACARCCGTGAAGTGTTGCTGAATGTTCATCCTGGCACACCAGGCCTTTATCTTGGCCCCCGCGAATTGAGTCCCATTGTCTGATACCAATATTCTTGGTACACCGAAGCAACAGACCACATTTTTCCAAATGAAACCCATCACTGCATCCTCCGTTATTCTAGCGAGGGCCTCTGCCTCAACCCACTTGCTAAAATAGTCTATAGCTACAATCAAAAACCTTTTCTGGGCTGGGGCCATCGGGAACGGGCCAACCAAATTGATACCCCATTTGGAAAAGGGACAGGGGGAACTCATAACCATGAGCTCTTCCGCTGGTCTGTGTATTAGCGGGGCCATTTTCTGGCATTTCTCACATTTTCTGACAAAGTCCTCGGCCTCCCGCCTCAGAGAAGGCCAGAAATAGCCAGCCCTTAATACCTTGTTGGCCAGAGCTCTAGCCCCCATGTGATTACCACAACATCCTTCATGTATTTCCTTCAGCACCATAGCCCCTTCTTTTTGTGTTAAACATCGTAAAAGAGGCTGACCAAATCCCCTTTTGAATAATTCTCCCTTAACTAGGCAAAACCGGGCAGACCTGTTCCGCACCCTCACTGCTTCTCTCTTCTCCTCTGGCAAGACCTGCTGTTCAAGGTATCTTTTTATGGCAGAGCGCCAATCATCTTCCTCGGCTACCGTGCAGATCTGTTCGACCCCGAACTCCCCTTCTGCTTTCAACAAGGTGATCGTACGTTCATAACAATCTGTGGCTGAACTTGCCACCTTTGCTAAGAAGTCTGCGCGGCCGTTTTCTTCCCTGGGAATCTGAGTAACAGTTAATTCTTTTATTTCTTTGGATAACATCCTGAACCTTGCTAGGTACTTCTGCATGCTTTCCTCTCTTGTCTCAAATTCCCCACTAATTTGTTTACAGACGAGCTGCGAGTCTACCCTGGCACTTAATCGCTCCGCCCCTAGATCCTTTGCCATTTGAATCCCTCTCAAAAGGGCCTCGTACTCGGCGACATTGTTAAAAAATGTGGGATCTAATCGGATAGAGAATTCAACAGATGCTCCCGCTGGGTCTATCAGGACAATTCCAGCACCGTAGCCCTGATTGCATACAGACCCATCGGTAAAAAATATCCACTCCTTCAGCTCATCCAGGGGACCAGCCATTTCTTGCATAAAATCAGCTAGAGCTTGAGCTTTAATCGCTGTTCTGGATTCAAACGTAATATCAAACTCACTCAACTCTCTTGACCAGCCTCCCTGATGCTTCTGGCTTATCCGTTATATTTTTTAATGGTAGATTGGTTCGCACGATAATTGTATGAGAAAGGAAATACGGTCGTAGTCTCCTTGTAGTTCCTACTAGGGCTAGCATCGCTCTTTCCACCTCCACGTACCTCACTTCTGCTTCGTGCAAGACCTTGCTCCAAAAATATACCGGTCTTTGTATCTTACCGTCTTCCCTGATTAGGACAGAGCTGATCGCCTTCTGTCCCACAGATAGATACAATATCAAGGGCTCTCCTTGGATGGGTTTAGTGAGTAAGGTCATGCTGGCCAGATAYTCTTTTARYGATCGGAAGGCTTCTTCACATTCATCGTTCCATTGGAACCTGGCCCTCTTCCTCAAGGCCTGAAAAAATGGTAAGCTCTTCTCGGCAGATCTGGACATAAACCGGCTCAAAGCATTGATTCGTCCTGCCAGGCATTGCATCTCTTTTACATTTCGAGGTGCGCTCATCTCCATGATAGCCTTTACCTTTTCAGGGTTGGCTTCAATACCATTTTCCGTGACCATATAGCCCAAGAATTTTCCAGCTCTGACTCCAAACATGCATTTCTTTGGGTTAAGCCTCATTTTGTACCGTCGCAAGGTGTTGAAGGTTTCCCGAAGATCTTGCACATGCGACGTTGCTTTTATGCTTTTGACTAACATGTCGTCCACATATACCTCCATATTCCGACCAATCTGATTTTTGAACATTTTATCYACCAGCCGCTGATAGGTAGCGCCTGCATTTTTAAGGCCAAAAGGCATGACCACATAGCAATACGTTCCTTTTGGAGTTATAAAGCTAACACGCTTCCAGTMTTCTTTAGMCAATCTAATCTGATGGTACCCTTGCGAGGMGTCCATCRTRCTCAAAAGCTCACAGCCGGAAGTGGAGTCCACAAGCTGGTCAATTCTTGGCAATGGGTAGTGATCTTTTGGGCAGGCGCGGTTCAGGTCTCGAAAGTCTATGCACATCCGCCAGTCTTCTGTTTTCGGGACCAGCACCGCATTGGAGAGCCATTCTGGGAATTGTATCTCCTGAATGTGTCCAGCTTTCAGGAGCTTTTCTACTTCTGCCTCTATGATGGCCTCCTTCTCTGGCCCAAAATTTCTTTTCTTCTGTTTGACCGGTTTTATATCGGGGCGGATATTGAGGTGGTGCTCAGCGACTTCAGGGTCTATTCCCACTAAGTCTTGAGGGGACCATGCAAAGATATCTGCACTCTCTCTTAACAAAGCAACCAGGTCTTTCAATACTTCAGGGCTAAGCGTCGTGCCCACTCGCAGGGTCCTACTCGCGTCGCCTGGAACGACTTCTACTATCATCAGCCCTTCCTCCCGTCTCGGTAATTCTATCTGTGGCTGCTCCGTCCGAGCCCTTTTGCTCATCCTCTCCTCCTCATTTCGTCGTATGCAATCCACATATGTTTGCCGCGCGGCATACTGGTCTCCCCCTTACCTCACCAGTTCCGTCCTCCGTAGGAAACTTCATTTTCATGTGGAAGACTGAGATGACAGCCTGAAAATGGCTCAAAGAGGGTCGACCCAACATGACATTATACGAAGATGGTGCGTCTACCACCAAGAAACGCACCATCCGTGTCACCCTATACGGCTCTTCCCCMAGGGTTACCAGGAGTYTCACCGCTCCCATAGGCTTTARCGCACCTCCCGCAAACCCAACCAGGGAAGTGGTTACCTCTTCAAGTTCAACATTCAACTTTAGTTTTGTAAAACAGTCCAGGAATATAATATCTGCGGAAGATCCTGTGTCCACGAAAATTCGGCGAACGTTATAGTTGGCAATAGTAGCTGTTATCACCAAAGCATCCATGTGTGGAGCGASGATGCCATCACTATCCTCCGATCCGAAGCAAATGTTAGGCGCGGCCGCTACTTGTCCCACCTCTCGGGACGTTCTGATTAGGTCTTTAGCAGCCCTAACATAACTKWGTTGRGTTCTCTTAGAGTGCTCATCCAGCTCTCCCCCCGTTATCATTTGGATTTCACCATGAACGACCTGGGCTTGGTCAGGTCTTCTTGATCCAGCCCTTCCTCTGTCCTGAGCATCCGCCCGACCACCTTTGCTTTGCGAGAAGCGGTCTGCACTGTGATGTCCAGGCCTGGTATCACCTCTCTTTTCACCAACATATTCTTTTAGGTGTCCAACCTGGACCATTCTCTCCAATTCGTCCTTCAGGTGCGTGCATTCATCTGTGTTATGTCCATATTCATTATGGAAGCGACAAAAGCGATCTGACCTTTCTWTTCTTGGCTTCTGCGARTATGTTTTGGGCCACTTGAGCTCTGGGTGACGCTCTATTGCCTGTAAAATTTCGCCCGGAGGTGTCGCCAGGGGGGTATATTTATCAAAACGAGATCTACCCATTGACAGCTTTGGTCTGGGCTTTTTTGTCACCACCCTATCATCCCTGTCATACCTCTCTCTTTTCCTCTCCCCTTCGTCCTTGAGCTTCAGAGCTTCCTCTAAGTGGATTTACTTCTCGGCTCTTTCCAGGAGCTCTCCAAACTTCGATGCTGGTCTTACCACCGGAGACTGGAAGAACTCTCCCTTCCTCAAACCTTGCGCCAGAGCGTTTACAAGCAACTCTTCTGACGCCGAGGGCACTTCTAACTTTGCTATTGTGAACCTATTGATGTAAGCACGTAGGCTCTCATTCTCTTTCTGGTTTAAACTAAAGAGATCGAGTGGCATTTTCTGATACTTCCTACAACTCGTGAATTGATGTAGGAAGGCCGAGCTAAATTCGTCAAAGTTGCTGATAGATCTTGGCGGCAATTGGCTGAACCAGAGATGTGCCGATTTGGTAAAGGTCATTGGAAAGACCCGACACATAACCGAATCGGAAAACTTGTGCAACGCCGCTGCTATCTCAAAACGGTTGAGGTGGTCTGCTGGATCCGCCCACCATCTTTTTCCTAAATTCACGAACCTCTTTCTGCAGGCTCTGCATCTGTTCGACCAGGCCGGGATTAGCCTGGCTGGCCGTGTCACCGTCAATTGTGGCAAGATGCTCTTCTCTATCCGGCTGGTGGACTCGCTCCATACGCTGAACGTGCAGCGGCTCTATTTCTGCTACTAGGGCTGCCCGCGTCGGCAGTGTATTAGCCGGCGGTGATGTCATTTCCGCGAATTTTTTCTCGACCGCCGCCTCCACAGCCTTGCCAATCAATTCTGACAACTGTGTCAGAAGTGACTCATTTAGAGAGACACCCCCACCCACGGCAGGTTCCCTCGGAGGCGGTGGCGTGGAACCCGACGGAGCTGCCATGGCCGATCCCGTTGTATCTGGTATCGATTATGATTCTGGTGCCTGTTGTGCATGATTATGCACGGCGGAACTCGGAGTGCCACCCAACTCCCCTATCAGATTTCGCTTCCAACCATCTGAAGTCATCCTCACGCTTAGCTCGATCGACTTCCCACAGACGGCGCCAATTGATTCGACCTGAAAAAGTGAGCCACCCGAATAAGATCTGGGCACACAAGAGCTTCCAAAACCTACACCACAAATACAGGTTAGAAAGGACCACCGGTGGTTTTCCGGCGGAAACCTCTCCGATGCCTAAGTTAGTAAGCGATGAGGTGTTTTTCAGAAAAATAAGAAGGAATGCTTGTATGAACATACCTCTCACTGTCCCCAAGTTAGGGTATTTATATCTTATCCTAGTGGGGACCCCATCCGGGATCTCGGGAACACATGCCGCAAATCATGGGCCGTTTTATGAAACATATTCGGAATAAGTGGTCCCACTTGTTCCCTCTCAGGCAAGCTGGTTGCCAGGTCTGTTTAGACCCATTCCGGCTCTGATTGTTATTGATGTTATTTCCTCTTTTATTCCAGGTCTGTCAGGCACATATACGGGCTCTCCCTGGTGGTGGGACCCCTTTTCCGGGATCTCGAAAACATAGTCCCTGAATTAGGGGCTGATTCAGTTAGCGGATTCTGACAAGTGGTCCCTACTTGTCTTTTTAGTTCCAACCTCGAGCAGGTCTGGCTCAGAGGCCATTTTCTCCGGAAGGGCTTTTGGCCACTCTTGCTTTACGCCAATTCGACCCCTCCTATCTACTATCGATTCCAGGTCTACCTCAATCAAGGCCTGACCAATACGGCCCTATCATTCGGGCTCGGTCGAGGTAGAAGCTTGAGGATCAACCCGGGGTGAGTTCCCGTGAGGGTCGAGAAATGGACCCGGATGATTGGTCGCCATAGAAGAATCAAGAAGTAACGGGTGTCGAAGGCGTCGTAATCGTTCGGGATTAGAAGTATGAGGAAATAGTTCGTGTCCAAGCGAGCGACGACCTAGCATACACTCAAAGAAAATATCAAATAAAAAAAGAAAGCTAAAAACACACCGAAATAACAATTAAATTGAAGACCTTAACCAAGATGTGTCGCAACGGTGCCATTTTGTTTGTAGAATTTTAGTGGTGTTGAAAATATTTTAACGGGTTCATGGCTTGGTATTATCGGACTTCAATCCATTTGCAAATTCAACGTGTTGCAAGCTCAACAGATTGGAGAAAACCGGAAATAAAATAATTAAAATATCTAACTATCCTAGAAATTGAAATGGCAAGTTGGTCGGATGCCTCGGTCGTATGCCCAAATTGAAAATGCAAACAATTAAGGAAAACAAGCATAGTTTCACCATGTACTACCATGCATGCACAAGGTACAACCATGAATGAAAACTCAAATAATGCAAATTGACAAAAATTGAAAGCACCAAAGTAAAGAGCAATAAAAATTGACGTGAAAGTTCAAATCTTTCGGAAAAATAACAAGAAACGAAGAGTAGATCTAGGATTCAATTTTAAACTATGCATGGAAATTTAATTCAAAATAAAGCATAAGTAAAACTCAAAATCATGAGATCCAAGGCCCGATCTACAATCTAGATGTGTCACTCATCTATAWTTCATAGCCAAATCACAAGTTTCATCATGGAATCAAGTAAGTAAGGCAAAAAGCATATTTGAAGAACATGCATGAAAATGAAGAACAAAGTTTGAAATTAAAAGGAAAGCTTACTAAAATTAAATGGAGAATCCAAAGCTTGAATTACAATGAAGGTGCTAATCCAAAGGAGTATTTGGATTCAAAGCTTGAAATTAAAAGGAAAGCTTACTAAAATTAAATGGAGAATCCAAAGCTTGAATTACAATGAAGGTGCTAATCCAAAGGAGTATTTGGATTCATCTTGAGCTTACAAACCCAACGAATACTTGAAAATTAAATCTAAAACCTAAGAGCGAGAAAGTAGATCTAGAGGAAAAATGAAGAGAAAATTAATCTCAAAACTCATGCAAGAGTTCGGGAATGAGAGGATGGTCTTCATAAGTCAAGTGGAGGGTTTTTTATAGTGATTAGCAGGGGGAAAGCTCGTCAAAATGCTTTAAGTCCGGGACACCCAATCGATCGACTGCTCAGTCGATCGACTAAAGGCAGTCGATCGACTGCTCTTCAGAGAGCAACGCAACTCTCTCTCGATCAGTCGATTTTTGATGGCGACAGTCGATTTCCTCAGGATCAGTCGATCGACTGCCCAGTCAATCGACAAGGGACCAGTCGATCGACTGCTTCGCCAATTTGCAGTGCTCTCTGATGGTCAGTCGATCCTCTAGTCGATTTCCTGGATGGCAGTCGATCGACTGCGGGCAGTCGCTCGGGCAGTCGTCCGTGTAGTCGACCTGGCTCGATTTCCTCGTTTCAGCACGATTTCTTGAGTTTAAACGCCTCGACTCGCTCCGTAACAGCTTTTAGCGTCGGTCCAATACCTCGTGCCACCTACAACATACGAATTTAGGTTCAAACCCATGGATCGTCATCAATAAACGCATATATCAAACTTCAATACTAAAAATAGAGAAATGACCGAAAACCTAACGAGAATGACTCAAAATGACTAAAAACAAAGCTAAACCCTAATTATAAAAACTAAGAAAAACACAACAATTACATGCAAAACAATAGTTTAATAATTGATCTTCAAACAACAACACCTGTCTCTTATACACATCTAGATGTGTATAAGAGACAGCTACAATACTGCAAATTCAAACAACAACAACAACAACCCCCCCACCCCCCACCCCCACCCAATGTATGATGATTTGTATGGATCTTGAGTATGATGGTGATTGTGTTGGGTTTAAAATGATAAGATTGATGAGATTTATTGACTAGATCTAATGGGTCTAGAGCCTAGATCGTCGTGAACCATCAAATGGGCTTATCCCAATAGATCGTGAAAACGATTCGAAACTCTAGAACCCTAGTTTTCTAAATCTTTTCAAAACCTTTGAATTTTATTATTCTTCGTTTTTATGTGTTTAGATGAAGATTTTATTTTTATTTCTTATTCGTGAACAACAAACACAAAAAGAACTTTCGAGCCTAGTTTTCCTTCATAGACGATTCGGTTCAACTTATCAACCTACACGCGATCCCGTACTCTTGCGGGCGAGCTTTTATAATTTTGACAAATCTTTATAAGTAGGTACACAAAAGCTTGAATCACGAATTCTGACATTCCATACCCATCAGCATTCTTAAAATTCTGTTGTGGACTCGAAGCCTATTAGCATTTAACATTTTTTATTATTATTATTTTTCTTTTTCAGTGTCACATATCAAAAATCAAATATGAAACATAATTTGTAGATGTCTAAAACAATTAAAATTAAATATGAAACATAATTAATTAACATTCTAAAATGTATACGTATTAAATCAGATATCAAATATAAAATTCTAACAAAATGATCTTTAAACTAAAATTACTACTCTGAAGGATTGAGGAATGATGCTGAGGTCGTGCTCTCATCGCTACGGAGATTTCCTCCATCACCTTCTAATGGAGATTCACATGCATCTCGAGCCGTTCACACGCATGTGCCACGCGCATCACCAGGAGATGCTTCTGATGTGCCCGCTCGTTTGCTTTGAGCTGAGTCTTGACCTGACTCTTCAAAGCATGTAACTATGTCTGGAGCTCTATGATATGTCTATCTAGATCAGAGGAGGTACCACCTCTAGAAATCTTTGAATCTGGAAGACTCCCTAAGATCCCACACTAAATCGATGACCTTTCTTCACCCCGATACTCTCTAGATAGACCCCGTATGATGCCACACGTCTTTCCTCCAGACGTCTTTGATACTCCTCCTGAATATTTTAATTAATATATAATTTACTTTAATTCGTATTAAAAATGAGATATATAAATTTACATCTATATATAAATACTTACAGATGTCTGTTATGATACAGGATCCGTGAATATACCATTGGGTCAAACCACCAAGGCCATCTTGCTCAGAGGGATAGTTAAGGATAGACTCTATCATTTCAACCTCCATAACACAAAGCCATCCACATATCAACCTCCACCTACATCGCCCTTTATCATGCGACCTGCTCAAACTTGTCTTATTTCCAGTTTTCAGAATAAAGAGATTATTTGTGATCTATGGCATTCTAAATTAGGTCACTCTAGTCAAGATGTAATAGATAAGGCATTGAAAAGTTATAATATCACTTATGAAAGAAATAATAAAAATTTATCTTTATGTTCCTTTTGTATGTTAGCAAAAAGTCACAAGCTCTCTTTTCCAAACTCGCAATTTATTAGCTCCCTACCCCTTGAACTCATTCACTCCGACCTATGGGCACCCATCAAATCATCTAATAGTTTCCTCTACTATGTTAACTTCATTGATCATTTCATTAGATATACATGGACCTATCTCCTAAGGTCCAAATCAGAAGTTTCAAATGCTATTGTCCATTTTAAAAACCTTGTTGAACATCAACTAAACTACAAGATCAAAACTTTCAATCATATGGTGGCACTGAATATAAACCTCTTGCTAAGGTTTTTCAAGATAATGGTAGAAATCATAGGATATATTGCCATTATACCCCAGAACAGAATATTGTCTGAAAGAAAATACAGACATCTTGTGGAAATGGGACTGCCTTTGCTTGCTCATTCGAATCTACCTCTTAGGTTTTGGGATGATGCCTTCACTACTTCTACTTACATTATCAACATAATTCCCTACAAACAAGTCTTTATAAAACCCCTCTTGAGTGTCTCTTCAATCAGCGACCTGATTAGAGCTTTCTTAAAGTGTTTGGTTGCCTCTATTATCCTCATTTCAGGCCCTACAATCAACAAACTCCAATACAGAACGATTCCAATTACCTTTCTTGGTTACAACACTCAATATAAAGAATACAAAGTTTTGTTACCTTTTGGGAAGGTGATAATCTCCAGAAATATTGTGTTCAGTGAGCATGAGTTCCCATACAAGTATAAACAGGTTGCTAACTCTCCACACTTCACCTTGTCCCCTTTGCCACCTATTCTATCACCACCTCAATATCATACCTTTCCCATCTCGCCTTCTCAAACAGACACACCATCAACACCTCTGAGTAATGCTCCCACACCTCCAGTTACATTACCTTATCAAACTCCTCCTCTACATCAATCACCTCGGCATGCTCACTCCAAAACATCTCAAAGCTCTATCACTACGGTTCCCCTTTTTCTTAAACTACCAACTCTTTCTAATGATCATTCTGGTCCTACTCCACCATGTCAACCTCAGAATGTACATCCTATGCTGACCAGGTCTAAATCTTGTATATACAAGCCTAAAATACTCTCTGCAGAAGTCATAAATGAGGATGATGAACCATTGAATTCTCATAAAGCTCTTAAGCTTAGAGCTTGGAAACAAGTTATGCAGGCTGAATACACTGCACTAATCAAAAATTACACTTGGACTTTGGTTCCAGCACCTGAGGGGAGAAATATAATCGGTTGCAGATGGGTGTCTAAGACCAAGAGAAACACTGATGGTTTAGTTGCTAGACACAAAGCAAGATTGGTTGCTGAAGGTTTCTCTCAGCGAGCTAGTTTTGATTTCTCTGAAACCTTCAGTCCGGTTGTCAAGCCAACAACAATAAGGATAATATTAAGCATTGTTGTTTCTTGTAGATGGAATTTTAAATATCTTGATATTAATAATACATTCCTGCATGGAGATTTACAGGAAGTGATTTACAACCTCCTTACTTCGAACAACAGAAAGACAAACAGCTTGTCAAGGCTATTTATGGGCTTATACAGGTATTTAGAGAATGATTTGGCAAGATTAAAGGAATACTTCAAGGTCTTGGATTCAAAGATTCAAAAGCTGATGCTTCTCTTTTTTATATGTTAAAAAATGGGTCAAGAATTTATCTCCTCATCTATGTATATATACTGATTACAGGGAGTGATGAGAATGAGGTCTCTTCAGTTGTTACCAATTTGAAAAAGGTTTTGTGACTTAATGAGCCGGGCAGTGTTAAACAGTTTTCAGGAATTCATTTTACCACATCCGCTGATGAAATACATCTGAGTCAGGGACAATACATAAGAGAGCTTCTCAAGCGAGCTAATATGCTATCATCTAAGTCGGTTCCTACTCCAATGATTACCTCCAACGACCTGTCCAGATTCAAGGGTAGCAACAGATGCATAAATTCCACTCTTTATAGAAGTCTGGTCGGAGGTCTACAATATGTCACTATTACGAGACCTGAGATTTTCTTCATTGTTAACAAGGTTAGTCAATTCATGGCTAATCCTATAAACACGAGCTCACTACTGCAGAACAGACAAACAAAGGCATTTTTAGGAGATTTAACGGCAGTTTTTGAACCACCGTTATATCGACCGCCGTAAACATTTACGGCGGTTCCCAAAAACCGCCATAAAAAAGCAAGGTTTAACGGCGGTTCTCAGTGAGTTTTAACGTCGGTTTTATAACCGCCGTAAAATATTAAGTTTACGGCGGTTTTAGAAACGCCATTAATTGGTGCACTTTTTATATCATTTTTAGAACCGCCGTTAATTAGTGTACTTTTTACGTCGGTTCTTAAAAAATTCCTTCTAGAGAGTAGTAAAAAAAATTTAAAAAAAAAGAAATGGAAGCAGGTGCACCAAAATTAAATAAAAGCAGGAAATTGATTATGCTAAGCAGCAATAACTAATAATTATTTAACCATACAAGTGAAAAACTACAATATACAAATCTCACAAGTATAGACAATCTGAGTAATTATTTAAGTTTCAAAGGGAAAAAACAGTAATATGTTGTGGTAAATAGTTACATAATATCTGAAGAATATATAATATGCTAAAAATTAAACATATATATCTGAGTCATTGAACTTCAAAAAATTCGATGCTTCTTCCTATGTGTTCTTATGGGAACCTCTGGCAAATAACGGACAAATAAATTAATCTGTATCCGAAATCGAATGATGCAAAAACAGAGGGCCAAAACCCAAAATATAATAGTTTGATGAATTTTATTACCTCCAGCTTGGTACAAGGAATTATAGTGAACCTCACTCCAAAAGCTCAACCACAACTCTTGAGAAAAATAAACAGAAGGAATAAAAAAAAAACGTCAAGAGTAAATAATTTAAGTCATTTAATGTTTAGAAAAGAAAAATACCTGTTTCCAAGTTGGGCATGAAGATCAATATGGAAGTCCCCTCTTCACATCTGGCCTCAAATAGCTTATCCATCTCAATCTACAGCTATTTCCACACCTTAGTAGTCCTGCAAAATACTTCACCATCCATTTTCAGTAAATTACATTATATATAAAAAAAAATCAGATTGAAAAGAAAAAACAAAGGCAGACTTAATTCCAACAGTTATAAATGAAAGGTAATAAATTACAACAATCTCGTACACAACAAACCTACTTTAATAATTAATTGCATAACCACGAACAAAGCTTCACGACGTAAGATGACTTATTTCATATTCATCATGAATTTTATAAAATTCAGAACAAATATAGGAATGGGAAATCAATCACTGAATAAATCCAGAATATTTAATGATTCATTATAATTTCTTGAAAAGAACCATTTTTGTGGATAAATATCACATGTAAAGTAGGAAAAAAACTGTTGAGTTAATTAGCAAGTAAAAAAAGAAATTAAATTAATGAGGTTAGCCATTTTAAGATTCCAGGATGAATGGCTAAGAGAGTTGATAACGAAAGAGACTCGTTGTTTAAGAATGATCATGTGCAACATTATCATAGTACAACGCTACGATCAACATGGTAAGATTGGTCTAACAACTAAATTCCAAGAATAACCAGACCGACTAGGGTTCATATAATTAGGAAGAACAGGAGGTTCCCCGTGGATACAAAATGTTGAGCAGCATTTATAACGTATTTGTCATTTTCTCGACTAAGCTGCACGTATAGATTATGGCATGCATGGGATATTAAAAATACCAACGGTTAAAAATAGTGTGCACGCCATGCAACTAGTTCTTATAAATCACAAAATTGCAAATTTCAGGATGTTATCTATGGACAAGGTAAATATTTTGTGCTTCCTCTATAAGTACTTTGTCGTATTCTTTATTTAATGTAAGTTACGTGTTGCCAAAGATAGTTACCAGTAATTTGTCGTTTACATATACACCGGTACATGAGATTTCATATCTTATAACTAGAAAATGCAACGAGCAATCAGAATTTATGCTAATTACATATTGGGAGCATTTCAAGAGACTCGTCGCTAGTTGCCCTCAGCATCAAATGGGCGAGGAGTTATTAATACAATACTTTTATGAAGGTCTCTGTCTCACTGATAGAGACATGATCGATGCAGCAAGCGGAGGCTCACTCATAGATAGGACACCGACGGCGGCAAGGGAGTTAATCTCGAACATGGCGGTCAATTCTCAGCAATTCGGCTACCGTGATAATTCATTGAGGTTGGTAAATGAAGTAGACACTGGTTCGTTGCAAGCTCAGTTGGATGAGTTGAGGTCCACTATCGTTAAGAGGGCTACGGTTCGACCATGTAGATTTTGTCAAACATTTGATCATGTCATCGATGATTTCCCAACGCTACGAGCCATTCGTAAAACGAATGCCTATGGAGTGAGGCCTAGACGATGTCAAGAGGAGAACTACAATCCTTACGAGCCAAGGTGGGGGGACCCTCCAAATTTTCAAAGGGGACAAATTTTTTCAAGACAATATGATGACCATCCCCAAGCACAAGAACCGTCCCCAGCCCTCATAAATATGATGGAGGCCATGATTACAAACACCAAGAAGCTCGAAGATCAATTGAGTCATATGGCGGATCACATAAGCCAATTGGATAAACGATTGTCTTCTCAAATTGAGGAACACATGGAGAATCCGAATGCCATCGTGCTGCAAGATGTGGGAAAAATAGATGATGCGGAGGACCCAACATTTGAATTGGAGGACGAATTCGAGGAAGAAGAAACAAGGCGGACACATGTTGATCATAGTCTGCCTGAGCTTACAAATGATGTTCTTAATTCTATCGTTTCTCCTATCAAAGTCGAAGCAGAGCCAAGGCCATTGCCATCATGGACCGTGTGTCAAGTGATGAAGGATGAGGAAGAGACTTACGTGCGAGAGGATGTTCTTGAGAAGGAGGAGACCGATGACCCTCCGTATGTGGTGATAAACGAAACCATCTTAGAAAAATTCTATGTGAAGCCACCACAAGGTCGAAAAGATCCGGTTAAGCATCCAACGTCGAAACAGATGCGAATTATGGAGGGTAAGGTCGTTAGCACTCCGTGCACTTTGAGACCTCCACCGAAACCCCCATGGGATTGAGGGGTACCATGTCGAGTCGACGACGTTAAGAAAAGGCGCTTGTTAGGAGGCAACCAATTGTTTACATTATTTTATTTTTCAAGTTTTATTTTTATTTTTGCAGTTGAAGGGATACTAAGCTTGGTTGATTTGGACGATTGGGCATATTTTCGAAAAAGATCGTTTGGAACCGAGAACCCCCTCGATGTTTACCCCGGTGATTTCTTTTCCCTACTCTTCCCTAATAATATTTGTGATGTGCTTGTTCTTGTTTTATGTTCGCTTGAGGACAAGCTAAAGTTTAAGTTTGGGGGAGTGGGTTATTATTGAGGATATTGTGCTAAAAATTGATTAATTTTGAAAGTTTTGTGATATTTCCGGGGAATTGAATTAAGAATGTTAAAAAGTACTTGCTTGAATTGCTTTGATGAATTATGTTTCGGTTAAAGTCTTTAGTCGTCATTTGATTTAGAGGTCAAGGGTAAGCATGTTAGTGCTTTTGTGATTCATTTGTGGGGCGTCAATTCTAGATTATTGCCTTGTTGATATTTACTTGTGGTTGCCGTACTTAATATGAGTTTGTGTGGGGCCTTGAAGTTGGCGATTGCGTGATGATATCTCGTTAGTAGAAACAGAAGTCAAATAAAGTCCGGTTGGGGTATACCGGCATGGTGAAAGTAAAAAATCCAAAAATCAAAAAGAATTGAGGTGCCGAAACAGCTGCCTATCCGTATTTATCAAGTGCATTCGCTTACAAATTCCAAAGAGCGAAATCCAACGAAGATGCTAGTAGCTCAACAATTCATGCACGTGCTCAAAAGGCGCATCACACTATCAAATTCTCAAACATGGCGGAGGTGAACTAAACAAATCAAATACCAAATCAAGACGATCCTCCTATCCAGCGCCTTATCATCATTATGAAGTCAAGGATGGTAGTGTAGAGCTGCGGGCCTCAATTGAAAAAATAAAAAAATAAATAAATGGGAGAGGACGAGATATTTGATCGTAACCAACGATGGATAGAGTTAAACCATCGAGTAGCGAGGGGGCACCATAGTACATTGATGTGATGTATATGAAAAGGGATTGCCTAACTGCTGGGATTACTTAGGTCAATACATAAAACTCTTGCGATTTCTAGAAATATGATGGTGACTAGAGTCCGGATAAGTTCATTTAGCCAATTTGAGTGAGTTACTAATTGTATGTTTGTCCTGTGCTTTAATCTAATGTTGCTTGAGGACAAGCAAGGTTTAAGTTTAGGGGATCTGATAGGCGAGAAATTGTGCTTTAATTAATGGTTTAATCTCTATGTTTTTATGTGCTTAATATTCTCATATATGTTTATTTCTCGCGTATTTACTATTACGAATGGAGGAGCACCAATTGTATATTTCTTCTCAATTTTGCAGTATTTGGTGCTATAATAAGTGAATGAGGTTTTACAAGAAATTTGAGAGACAAGAATCAACCAAACGACGAGAGGAAACCGGCGAATCAGGGAGGTAGCGTCGATGGCTCGCGTCGATGCCGAGGATGTCTCGCGTCAGTCGACGCGATGTGCGGTGTTGCGCTGGCTGTGCGCGCATCAGTCGACGCCATGTCGAAGCACTGTCGACGCTCATGCTCTGAAGCGTCGATCAGAAGGGCGTCAGTCGACGCAATGTCGACGCTCATGCTCTGAAGCGTCGATTGGAAGGGCGTCAGTCGACGCAATGTCGACCCTCATGATCTGGAGCGTCGATGGGAAGGGCGTCAGTCGACGCCCATGCAGGACGACGAAGGCGGGTGATGCGCGTCGACGCCGGGTGCTGGTTCGCGTCAGTCGACACTCTGTCGACGCCGACTTGGCAGAATTATTTTAGGGAGAATCTTGGGCGGCAAGAAATAGGAATTCTATATAAACTCGACCCAAACTCGTCAAAAAGAGACTTTGACAGAATCCTAGGTTTCCAATGCTTGAAGAGGGGACCCCAAATCACCCAATAAACAAGAGCTTGAAGATCCAAGACCAATAATCCAAGATCTAAGCTTTCTTATCTCTTCCATATCTTAGAACAATGTTTTATTTATCTATTTTCCTATTATTCTATGAACTCCATGAGTGAGTAAATTATTTTATCTAGTTCTAGGGATGTGGAAACCCTCGTGAAACTATGTTTAATTGATTTCTGCAATATTATCTTTCGTTCTTCTTATGCGATTGTTTGTGTTATCTTGTTTACATATCATGTTTGCTAAATTCATGACATAATTGCTTGATTCTTAATTTGGATTGGCCACCTAGATTAGGGATTTGGTTATCAATTGCTAGAAAGAGAACTTCTTGCCGTGTAATTGTCGTAGTTTCGATTTCTCTGAAGCAACTAATGGTTTCGTATCATTAGGGGTAACACAACATAGGTTGAATAAACTGAGCTTATGCGTTTATTGCTTAGATTAACCTATTTGCCTAGATATTAATGCTGTTGTTGGGTTGAATCTAGAGAGCTTATTCTAGGTTATTCAATAATTAGAATCAATTAAAGAGCTTATTTTAATTGAGTAAACGGTAAGGGCAAATGCGAGTAGCATAGCTTATTGTCACTTAAGGTTTTTAGTCGCATATGATGAATGGATTATGATATTGTGATTGGTTAAATTAGTGGAACGAGGGTGGAAACGGAACTAGGACTGGGAGCTTAATTTATTTGTTTCGTTATTTAAATTCTTTAGTTATTTATTTTGTTCTCTTAGATTAGTTTACAATCCTCACCCCGTTTATTTATTTAAGTAAAATACGAATCATCACAATTTAACCACACTCCTCGTGGGATCGACCCTTACTTATCGCTACTACTAGTTGGTAGAGAGAAGTTGAGGAAAAATAAATATTTAATTTGACGCTTAACGACGAGCGGTCAGCAGTAGATCCCGTGGTTGTAGAAGATTGGCTTAGAACCTTAGATAATATGTTCCAATATAGTAGAGTTCCTGAAGGATAAAAAGTATTGTGTGCTTCGTTTATGTTACGTGCTAGTGCAGGACACTGGTGGGATATGATGAAAAGTATTGAAAATGTCACTACCGTGACTTGGGAGAGATTCAAGGGACTTTTTAGGAACAAATATCTCACAGCCCCTGCACATGTAATGAAGATGATTGAGTTCATACAACTGAGGCAAGGAGGCATGAAAGTTATAGACTACATTCGTAAGTTCGAGCAATTATCAACGTTCACAGAGCATATGGTCAGCACTGATGTGTTGAAGTAGAAACGATTCCTTGAAGGCCTGAGGCCAGAAATTTATCGAGATGTGAGTATGGCTGGAACTCAAGGGGCAACGTATTCACTAGTTGCTGAAAGAGAATTGGTTGCAGAACAAGCTGAGCTAAAAATAAGACATGCACAAGAGGTTTGGCATCAAATCACACAAAGCAGGGACAACATTGGAATGAAGCTGAAAAGAAGAGGCCCCCTCAATTCCAAGGTCCAAGATATAAATTTCATCAACGAAGGGGGCAAGAACAAGAATATCCAAGCAAACGTATGAGGATCGATCAGGGCAAAGCACTAGTACAACTACCTACTTGTCCCAAGTGTGAAAAGCAATAGAGTGGATCTTGCCTTTGGGGTTCTGGAGTATGTTTTGCATGTGGACAGTTCGGCCACATATCTACTGTGTGCCCAAATAAGCCAAAGCCCAATACCCAGGAAAGAGCACCATCCAGGTTTTTTTCCATAACTCGTGACGATGCTGAAGTGAACACATCTGTTGTTATATGTAATCTAGCTGTGTTTGGTGTTCCCACATTAGCATTGTTTTATTCTAGAGCTACACATTCATTTGCATCCATTGAGTATGTGAGGAGACTTGGTAGGGTACCAGATAAAACCGAGAGAAGTTATAATGTGGTAATGCCCTCTGGAGATTCAAAATTGACTAATCAGGTTTTACGAGCATGTTGTATTCATATTGAAGGAAGAGAACTCTATGTCAATCTGATTATGTTAGACATGAGTGGTTATGATATAATTTTGGGTATGGACTGGTTATCAAAGTATCATGCTATTATTGATTGCAAGAAAAAGGTTGTGACATTTTAACCACCTGGAGGAGAATCTTTATACTTTATTGCGGTTAGTCAGAAATTTAGATTTCCAATAATTTCAGCAATGAAAGCACAACAATTATTAAATAATGGTTGTGAAGGATATTTGGTAAGTGTTAGGAGTATCGAAAAAACAAGATTGTCTCAACATAAGCGAGGTGCCAATCATTAAAGAGTACCCTGAAGTATTTCCCGACGATTTACCCGGATTACCACCCGATCGTGAGAAAAGGTTTGTAATTAATTTACAGACTGGAACAGCTCCAATATCTAAATCCCCGTATAGGATGGCACCAGCTGAGTTGAAAGAGTTGAAAATACAATTGCAAGAATTCATAGATAAAGGTTTCATTAAGCCCAGCTTTTCACCATGGGGTGCACCTGTCTTGTTTGTTCGTAAGAAAGATGGTACACTGAGAATGTGTATGGATTATCGAGACTTGAATAAAGTTACTATCAAGAACAAATACCCATTACCTAGGATTGATGATTTGTTCGACCAACTTCAAGGTGCGATGGTATTTTCTAAGATTGACTTGCATTCGGGTTATCATCAACTAAAGATTAAAGAACAAGACATTCCTAAGACGGCATTTAGTACACGATATGGGCACTATGAGTTTCTAGTAATGCCATTCAGCCTGACAAATGATCCAGCAGCATTCATGGAACTGATTAATAGGGTATTCAAAGAGTTTTTGGATAAATTTGTTATAGTGTTTATTGATGATATTCTTATATATTCTAAAAATGAAGAGGATCATGCTACACACTTGACAGAAGTGCTAGAACTATTAAAGGTGAAGCAACTTTATGCTAAATTCAAGAAATGTGATTTTTGGTTAGATAAGGTGGTATTTTTGGGACATGTCATATCTGGGGTAGGAATCTCAATCGCCCCAAACAAAGTAGAAGCAGTTAACAATTGGCCTCGACCGACAAACCCTTCATAAGTACGGAGTTTTCTTGGTTTAGCAGGATATTATCGTAGATTCGTTGAAGGATTTTCAAAAATTGCTTCACCATTAACTCAATTAACTAGAAAGAGTGTGGTTTTTTAAGTGGACAGAAGCATGCGAACAAAGCTTTCAAGAAATGAAAATAAGATTAACATCGGCACCTATCCTATCAATCCCATCAGGTACAGGAGGTTTTGTAGTCTACAGTCATGCGTCTAAGAATGGTTTAGGTTGTGTGCTGATGCAGAATGGAAGGGTAATAGCATATGCATCTAGGCAATTGAAGGATTATGAAAAGAACTACCCTACACATGATTTGGAGCTTGCAGCAGTAGTGTTTGCGCTTAAGACTTGGAGACATTACCTATATGGAGAACGTTGTGAGACTTACACCGATCACAAGAGTTTGAAATACCTTTTCACGCAAAAGGAGCTCAATATGAGACAACGAAGGTGGTTGGAACTTGTGAAGGATTACGATTGCGTGATCAACTACTATCCAGGCAAGGCCAATGTCGTAGCTGATGCATTAAGCAGAAAGTCAATGCAACAAAATGCAGTAAATACGTCAATTCTAAAGAGAGAGTTGCTTGACTTTTATAAGATGAATGTAGAAGTGATCCAACAAGGATTAGTGGAGGCAAAACTAGCAGCTTTGACTCTTCGACCTACCCTAATCGATAGAATCTAACAGGAACAACATGCTGATGAATATCTAGTCAAAGTCAAGAAGGAAGCTTCTCAAGGGACAACATCTGACTTCCAACTATCCAAAGATGGTGCAATTCAATTCAAAGTCCAGTTATGTGTGCCAAAGGCGGGGAGTGTTCGTGAAGATCTCATGGCAGAAGCTCATTCAGCACCGTATTATGTACACCCAGGATCTACTAAGATGTATAAAGACTTGAAGATGCATTACTGGTGGCCAGGTATGAAAAGAGATATCGCCCAATATGTAGAGCAGTGCTTGACGTGCCAGCAAATAAAAGCAGAATATCAAAGACCGACAGGAACACTACAAACTTTGTTTATACCAGAATGGAAATGGGAAAATATCACTATGGATTTTGTGACGGGATTACCAAAGACGGTCAAAGGCCACGATGCTATCTGGGTTATTGTACATCGATTAACTAAATTTTCTCATTTTTTACCTATTTGGTCTACCTATTCGATGGATCATTATGCTCAGATTTACATACAGGAGATAGTCAGACTTCACGGAGTACCATTATCCATTATTTCAGATAGAGATTCAAGATTTTTATCTACTTTCTGGAAAATTTTGGACAAGGCATTGGGTCCCAAGTTATCTTTCAGTACCGCATATCACCCTCAAACTGACGGACAATCAGAACGAACAATACAAACATTAGAAGATATGCTTATTAGGGCTTGCGTTTTAGATTTTCAAGGCCAATGGAGCAAGTTTTTACCAGTAATAGAATTCTCTTACAATAATAGCCATCAGTCTACTATAGGGATGGTGCCTTATGAAGCGTTACACAGTCGGAAATGTCGATCTCCAGTACATTAGGACGAAGTCGGTGAGAGAAAACTTTTAGGTCCAGACATGATCCGAGAAATGGCAGAAACTATTTCACTGATACGAGAAAGAATGAAAACTGCCCAGAGTCGACAGAAGAGCTATACAAACAAAAGAAGGAGGCCACTGGAGTTTACAATAGGTGATCAAGTATTTATAAAGATAGCTCCAATGAAAGGTGTTATACGATTTGGCAAGAGAGGAAAGCTTAATCCAAGATACATTGGTCCATTTCCCATCATAGAGAGAGTTTGTGATGTTGCATATAGACTCGACTTACCTAATTCAATGTCACAAATACATGATGTTTTTCATGTATCTATGCTGAAGAAGTATGTTGCAAACCCATATTTGAAGAGCGAACCTATAGAGCTGAAAGCAGACTTAAGCTATAAGGAGTTACATGTACAAATCTTATTACGAGAGGTAAAACAACTTAGGAATAAATAAATTCCACTGGTAAAGGTGCGATGGAGAAACCAGTCAATAGAAGAAGCAACGTGGGAAAGAGAGGATGAAATGAGGGCTAAGTACCCAAAACTTTTCAGGTAACTAAATTTTGGGGAAAAAATTCTTATAAGGAGGGGAGGATGTAATACCCCAAACTTTCACATTACTATTTGGCCAATAAGATTCATGCATGGTATATTATTTAGATAGTTTATATGATTTTTAAATTTAGTCTGATTTTATTATGTGTTCTAGTTAGTAAACTTCTAAAGGGTTCCTAAAGTATAGCTAATAAGAGATATAACAATTTGATTAATATTTCTTTGGGACAAAATAATAAGATACCAATTTACTATTAATGTTAAGTTATACGAAATAATAGTAGAATACAAGTAAATCCCAAGTTTGAAGTTATGAATATACTAACTTAATATTTTAAGAAATTTATTTTAAAATAATTAAATAATACTTAAGTATACACAATTTCGACTAATATATATATATATATATATATATATATATATATATATATATATATATATATATATGTATATAAGATATAAATTCTTCAAAATTAATGCATATAATAATTGTGCATGTGTGTGTTATATAGTGCATGTGTATTATATATATATATGTGTAGGGGGTACGTGTGCATGTGTGTGTTATATATATAATATAGTATGTGGTGTTTGTGCATGTGTTTTCAAATAAGAAAACAAACAACACACACACACGTAAAGTTCAATACAAAGTGTAAAACAACCCAAATGAAGTTTTAGTCCCACATCTAATAAGTAATAGAGTTGTGCTTAGTTCAAGTTATATAAAAAGCTTTTGTCCCACATCTCTTTAATTAAGGGACTTAAAACAATCTCAGCCTTATAAATGGGGCATGCTCCCTTCAATTATTGTACAAGACCCAAATATATAATATATACTACATGTTTTCATAATAAGGGGTCCTTTAACTAGGAAACATTGTTTTAGTATATTTTCTTAAGGTGTCGAGGTTTTTATTGAAGGGTTATCGTGGGGATATTACTCGATGCTGTTTTAAGGTACATTTTCTACTAGTCTTATCCTTATTATTATTTTTATTAAATTTAGTATTTTATTTATGGATAATTAAAAAGAGTATATTATTTTAATTAGCTTCTAGTGGTAATTAGAGTTAGTATTTTACGAGTTTTTAAATAGTATATTATTTTGTAATGATAAAGTATTTTAGTAATAATGTTTATTTTTCCCGCAATAGTAGTATTTGTGGTTTAGATTAATTTATTAGTAATTAGACTAAGAAACTCTTTATTTCTAAAAAAATACGAGCATAGGGTTTATCTGAAAAGGAATCGTAATTTTTAAAATTGAAGTATTAATTTGAAGTCTAATAAATATTTTATCCTGATTAGATTATATTGAATAAGTTGGTCTGTGTTTTGAGATAGTGTACTTTGGACCTGAGGTAAGTAGAAATTCATTTGCAACTACAATGCATAAACATAGTATTGTTTGGTTTGCCTATATGATTGTGATTATGGTTTGTACTATCTGAATATTATATGAGTATTTTAATGAATTATATTGATGTTTGCTTATTGAGAATATGTATTGGCATGTGCACGTGCATACATGAGCCATGATCATATAAGAAAGTTTATTAAAATATAAAAGATAGTTTTGACCACTGTTAGTGCATCGAGGCATGTGAGACATTACCTTGGTTATGTGCGACATGCTTTTATGTTATATTGAGCCCGTGCCATGTGAGATATTACTTCGAGTGTGTGAGACATTCGGACTGGCTCCAATCCCAGTGCCATGTGAGACATTAATTCGGGTATGTGAGACATTAGGACTGGGTATCGAAATAATTGATTATATATTGAGCTCTTTCCGATGCACTACAGGTAGGTCAAGGGCCCAATAAGAAGAAGAATTTTAAGAAATGGTTTACGCCATCAGCATGATAAGTCAAGAATGAGTTGCATTAATTTATGACATTCAATGAACATGCATGATTTCTGCTTACTGAGCTTTAGCACATGTAGTTTATGCATTGTAGGTGAGCCCGATAATGTCTAAGTACTGGCTGACTGCGTTGTTGGAGTTTTATGAAATTTTGAGAATCCTTGTACATGGATGACGACCTGTTGGGCAGGATAATGGGCTCGTTTTTCTTTCTTTTGAAGTTTTGTTATACCTTTTGGGGTACTTTTAGCGTGTATGAACTTTCAACAAATATTGTAAATTTGGTGTGGAGCTTGTAAATAAGTTTTATAACTCTTTATCTCTATATAAATAAATAACTTTTGTTTAAGACATAAGTAATATTGTATTATTCATTGATAAAAGAAAATATTTACGATTTCCAAGTAAGTAAGTTTTCACACTCAAATCGATAGGTTCTTTTCTTTCTTATGTCTGAGGAGTGTAGGTGTGACAGTCTGTTTTTCTCTTACTCAAATCTTATAATATTTTTGGTGTTTCACTGTCTAGTGGGTTATTATTGTTGTCTTGTGGGTTGAAGATCTTGATGCGCTTGGTTATTTTTGTTCTGTTTGTAGTGTTAATATTTTGGGTCATAATGTTAGTGGGTCAGTTTTTAATGTTGGTGGGTTTCTAATTAAGGGGGAGTGGGCTTGTGACTTCTCCGATTTCTGAGGCCTCGTTTTGCATTCTTTTATTGATATTATCCCACTAACACAATAACCTCTCGTTTTGGGTTTTGGATATAAAGTTTTCAGGAGTCTTTCTGTTTCTTGTCAGAGCGATTACAACAAAGATACTTCTCAGATTCTTCAAATCAAATTCTCCCTTGTTTTAATATGAGTCCAAGAAAAGCCAGTTCGTCAAAGAAATCTTCTCGTTCGCTATCTAAAACGATGACAATGTCGGAGGTTGGATCTAACCCGACTTCCTTCCAAGATATGTTCCCCTCGATGTTCGTGGCAAACATGGGGCTCCCCCAGCTGTCAAAACAAATGTTGGTGGATCTGCTCCAACATAGAATCTTAATCCCGAAGTCTCCTCTACTTAGTCGTCTCTGCCAAATCCATCTGCCGGACAACAAAGCCTTACGCCACTATTCTCCCAGGTAATTCGGGCAATGAAATTGATGTCGATAATTTGCCCAGTTTGAAATTAATTGCAGAGACATTCAGAAGAGTTGGGAACCCCTTACTGAAACATTCATGGCGTCTGCGTACGGTACCTGGGATACCTACCAGAGGCTGTTCCCAAGAGCCAGTCAAGTGGGACCAGACGTGTTCCGTTGGTGAATATGTCTTTTGTGAAGACATTGAATACGGGACTGCTAGTGATGACTCTGACTATGCTCTGCCGGAGGATTTTGTTGCAGCAAAGGAGGATATACCCACTACGCCGCTCTTTCCTGATTCTGAAGTAGAGATGGTGCATAAATTTAGGTCTAAAAGGCATCATCTCACCCCTCAGAACATAGTGGCGACCGATTCTGACCAATGGAGACCAATGGAGAATAACTATTGTCTGATTAAGATGCCCTGTTGGCGTCTCCACTGTTGAAGATGGGAAAGTCAGTTCCTGTGAAAGCTGCTTCAAGTTATGTGCCCTTTGCTACTTTGTTTTCAAGTCCTCCTGCTGTTGAGCTGGCCTCAAGCTCCAGTCAGTCTTCTGAAAAGACTGTCTCAGTTGAAGCCCCTGATGTTAGTGAAGATGCTGGCACACAACTGCCAGGTATGGCTCCAGAAACTGCCAGTGCACCTCCTGACACTCTCGCTCCTGCAAATAATGCCTCTTCTACGAGCTCCACTGCATCTAAAAATTCAGATGATGCTGACTTTGAGGTTCAACAGGTGAATCTTGAAGATGTTGTTGATGAGGAACCGGAGAAGGAAGAGGATGAATCCAACAACTTTTTCTGGAGGATGATTCAGATGATGAGGAGCTGGAGGTAAGCAAGGCTTATGCCCCTCGGTTTTATACTAGTGAAGCTAAGGAGAGGTCAATGCGCTGCACAACAAGGTAATGATCGAGGAGCGAAGGGTTGATCATGGAATTTTTGAGAAAAAGAATCTGAACAAATTTTTTAGTAGAAAGGGATTGACATCAACGGTGACCACTGCTATGCCATATCTAAGGGAGGCCGCACTTGAATTTCACACAAACATGCTTCCTTCGATCTCAAATAAGCTTTCTGAGAAATATGGCAAGGTATTTGTGCGTGAGAAAATCTATTCCTTCTCTCCTACTGTTATTAATGACTTCTTTGGGACTGGAGATTATGAGGAGGGTGTCACGGTTGAAGATTTTGATGAAGTGGCTAAATCTTTGACTGGTGGACAAGTGACAAAGTGGCCTAAGAGATTACTCAGCTCACATTTGATGTCACTCTACTCCATTCTCTATAAAGTAGCCGTGTGTAATTGGGTCCCTACAACGAATACAACTACAGTCACCCGCTCACAAGGACATGCCCTGTTTTAGACTGGAACATGGATGCGATTTAATTTTGGCCAAATCGTGTTTGATTGTGTAACCAAGTTTGCTGACACAACGGCTAAGAAAGTTGGTTTGCCATTTCCCTCTCTCATTTATTCAATCCTGGCTGATCAAGGGTTATAAAAGTACGATGGCGAACATTTCAGTGGTGAGCCCGGGTTCTTTGGTCTCAGCCACAAGCATTTTGAAGGGAATTATCGCATTGTTGATTTTCCGTTGGTGTTTTCTGATGATGAGGATGCGAATGAGACCTCTGATGTTGCTCCGGATGTTGGTCCCAATGTCACTAACACATGGACTAACACACTTACCTCTATTCCCATTCCTGTTTCTAATCTGCAGGTTCAGATGCGTTTGGTGGATCAACAGATTGCTGGAGCTCGGACCCATTGGAATGGGCTGGTACAATTGAGGGTGTTCTATTCCAAGATGCTCCTTTGGCAGTCTGGATAAAAAGGGGGAGATGAAGCTGGAGAAGCTGGTGATGACGAGGGCGCTGGAGAAGCTGGAGATGACGAGGGCGACAATGGGGGACAACGGGTTGCTGCCACTACGATTAACAAAGGAAAGGGGAAGATGGTTGATGCTGACAAGGAGGCTGTTGATGATGATGTCGTTCTGACTCCTCGGAGGTCCAGGAGGAATAGGGCACACAACTCTTGAAACATTCATTCTGGACATTTGTTTTATTACGTATTCTGTTGAGATACTGTTTTCAAACTTTCGTTGGTTAGATTATGCCTATCGTTTTTTGTTGTTTTGGTTAAGCTTTTGCTAGTACAGGTGTTACTATCATTTGCACTAATATTTTGGCAGCTCCCAACAATTTAGGGGGAGTATTTATCTAAATAAATCCAAGCAGAGTTGTCTTTAGCTGATTTTTGTCCAGAAAGGCAAAAGGGGGAGATTGATAGGATTAATTATTACGTAGAATTAAAATCCTATTATTTGTGTTATTTGTTATAGAATTATTTTCCTTTCTGAACTCTAGTGTTAGCTGGAATGTTAGTAGAGTCCTTATCTCTTACGTGTTTTTACATATAATCATCAAGACCTTGTTATGTGGAACAAGAACTCTTTCAAGGAAGTTGGGCTATAAGTATCACTTGGCGTCATTGATGAAGATTACGACTGTGCGGACGAGAAAAATAGAAACCTTATTCCAGCATCCATTGCTCTATTTCAGTGTGTTTTTAGGTGCAATTCTTTTCATTTGTTTTTGTAGTGTTATTAGAATTCTTTTTCCTTGGTTTGTTACATTTCTAATAATATATCTTTTGTCCAAAGGTCGCGATCTGTTGGTTTATTCAACTCAAAGACAAAAATCATTGATGTGTTTTTTTCTATTACAAATATTAGTAAAGATATTTCAGCATCACTACTAGCATTGGTATTAAATACATTCATACAAGTTATTGAAAATACTAAGCAATCTTTTTCTTTTAAATATTACTTATTTATGAGTTCAATACAATTGTGCATTTTGACTTTTTTTTTTCCCTACTCATTTAGGTGGACTGAGATGTCACCTTCTCGAGAGTCGAATCCGTGAGTCATTTCCTGGCAACCTTAACGAATTGGACAAATATTTATTATGAAAGGCATACAAAAAATATTTATTATGCAGCTGAAGTTTTTGTCGAGATTTGTTTGAGAGAATTTTTGAATTAAAAGCAAATTTATTTATATTTACATAATAAAAGTAGTTTTATTTATAAGATACATATGAATTCGAAATCGAATTCTCATCTTGTGAGCTGCGTCCTGAGTTTGTAGTATATCTCTCAATAACATTTTTCTTTGACTGATTTATCACCGAAAGGACCAAAGTCTAAATGTCATGTGGAATAAATTTGTTCAGAATTAAGTATACTACTATATTTATAATTTTGTTCCACACTCTTTCTGATGACCAGGAGTTTCTTCGCAATTGGGATATTGGCAGTCACAAATTACATCAGTATATAATAGGACAACGTTTTGCCACGTCATCGGCAGTAAAATTAGACTTTGTTCATTTGATTCATATTTAAAAAAGGGAGGAAATTCTCGAATATTCCTTTTGTTGGGTTCGCTATATATTTGATATATATATTATTTTAAATATATAAAAAAATTTAATTATTATATATTTTAAATATATAAATTATTTTAATTATTTAAAATTATATATATATATATATATATATATATATATATATACTAAACCCCGTAGAATTCGTTAGCGGTTTTAACGATCGTCATTTTCATTATAATGAATCGAATATAAATTATGATTCTTATAAAATTAAATAAATTAATACCTCTTGATTGATTTTTTTCAAGCGACGATTGAGAGAAAATCAATTCCCGACTAAGTAGCTAACACCAAACTTCTCGCCGTAGAGATCCAAACGTATCCCTCTAATCGAGTCCACCTTTTGATTGCGACACTGGAAAAAATTCTTCGCTAGTAAAATCGTTCCGTTTTAAAATTGATTAAAAGAATAAACGATTAATCCAACAATCAACAATTGAAGATTAATTATTGTAGATGATAAATTATTAATTAATTGTCATCTGCAAATTGAAGACTAAAAAAAAGACGCATGCCTTTTTCTTAAAAGGTATTAAAAACTTTTATTTTGTTTTGTTGAATGAATGACGGCTGACCCTCTTTTCAATCTTATATATATATATGTATATATATATTTATTTATATTAGATTAGTTAGGTTAAGATTTGGTCTAATCTTAATTAACTAATTAATCAAATAATTAAGAAAAGAATTTTTTCATAAGTTATCCGTTACCTTTTTAAACAAAAATTATGACTTGGTCCCAATTACATTTTATATAAATATTTATATTATATAAAAATATATAATATAAATTAATTTTATTTTAAAATCTTCTATTATTCTAGTGGGCTTCTACAATTAGGGCCTACTAGAAAATTACATGGACATGGATTTAAAATCCAACTAATTAATTCAATTAATTAATTAATCCCATAAATTTAAATTAATCAATCCAATTGACTAATTTAATATTCTTTAATTGAGATTTCTAATCAAATTAGATTTAATTACATAGTGAAATATAAAATTAAATATTTAATCCAATAATTGAATTAAATTAAAACCTTATTTAATTAATTCAAATTAATTAATTATTCCAACCATTGGAGTTATTAATTTTGAAATGTCAACAACCAAAATTATGTGTGACCCTTTTAGTTTCACGACTAACACCAGCAGTAGGCTTATAACTTTTATAAGTTTATAAATAACAATTTATTATATTAATTAATATAATTAATTAATTCTCTTGAGATTAACTCTTTAATCTCAAGAACCTACAAATCACGACAACATCTAGCAAGTAGCATGATTACCCATTGTTAGGTGAAATAGCGAGTAAACCTATTTCAATTGCAAGTCCATACATGTACGATCCTTTCGACAACTAGTTTCCCGATTAAATCTTGGGTATGGATTTATAGGTCGAAACCCAATTGATTTAATAACTTTGATTTCATTTCAAGTTTAAGTAATTCATTTATGAATCAATATTCAGCGTGCCCTGGTCAAGGTCTTTGAATCACAAACTATGAAAACTCACAGGATACTCCCTTGTCCATAAACAAGTGTCGAATTCTATGTTGGCTACAGACAAGCCTCCATGCACATCGATACAATACCCAAACTACCCCTTTTACGATTGTCAGGCAATCAAAAGATAAATCTAAGTTTTGCACGATGTGCACAAGGCTACCATCGTACCTCAAGTCAAGAACTAATCATGTACTATTGCAATATATAAATTCTTATTCGACAGACAAGTTTTCTAGATAAGAATTTCCATCGGGTCATGTTCAATGAACTTGTTCTCCAACAAGCACCCACATATATGCACTCCCGTCACAACGCTGATATTAATGGAATGCAACATCCTTATCTTACAAGCATGCATCATATGCGCAAGTCTTACTGGGCTATTCAATGTCCTATCTCGAAAAGCCCATTGACTTGGAATAAGTTTAAGACCGAAACCTTAGAGACATGTTCCATGATTGCCATCGTATGCGCAACCATATCTCATAGTTTAAATTGGTTTAAGGACTTTATCATAAGCGCAATTGTAATAAAAGCGAAAACATAAGATAAATGAAGTTGTCTTTATTAATATAAATCCACTAAAATTATTATACAAGTAGAATAAAATCCAATCTAATTGGAACATCGGGCACTCTACTCTAACAATCTCCCACTTGCCCTACTGTCATATTCCCATGTATTTTAGGCCCACCTTCTCAAGATGCCCATCAAATACCTTTTGTACTAAGGGCTTAGTCATAGGGTCTACTACATTTTCTGCCGAAACGACTCGATCCACAACGACGTCGCATCTACCAATGATCTCTCTCACCAGGTGGTATCGTCTCAAGATGTGTTTGGATCTTGGATGAGATCTCGGTTCTTTTGCTTGCGCTATAGCCCCATTTTTGTCACAATAAATTATTGTTGGATCAACAGCGGACGGAACTACATCCAACCCTTTGATAAAGTTCCGCATCCAAACGCCTCTTTTGCTGCATCTGATGCAGCAATATATTCAGCCTCTGTAACAGAGTCTGCAGTCGTTTCTTATTTGGAACTTTTTCAACTGACTGCTCTTTCATTCAAAGTGAATATATATCCAGACATTGACTTTGAGTCATCTACATCGGATTGAAAATTAGAGTCAGTGTATCCCTCTAGTTTCAATTCTCCATTGCCGTATATCAAGAATATATCCTTTGTTCTTCTCAAGTACTTAAGGATCTTCTTAACGGCGCTCCAGTGTTCGAAACCTGGATTCGACTGATATCTACTCTTGATGCTCAGAGCATGCGCGATATTAGGTCTTGTACATAACATTGCATACATAATGCTCCCAATTGCGGATGCATAAGTTACACGAGCCATCTTTCCTCTTTCTTCAGGTGTCTTTGGAGACAGAGCCCTAGAAAGTGGAACAGTGCTCATTGGGAGGTATCCACGCTTGGATTCCTCCCTGCTAAACTTTTTAGCACTTTGTCTATGTACATTGACTGGGATAGTCCGATCATCTTTCGTGATCTATCTCGATAGATCTTTATCCCGAGGATAAAAGATGCTTCTCCCAAGTTCTTCATAGAGAACTGCTTCGACAACCAAGTCCTCGTTGATTGCAACATCCCTACATCATTCACAATGAGTAAAATGTCATCAACATAGAGTACAACAAAAGTAACTGCCCTCCTACTAACCTTCTTATGGACACATGGTTCATTCGGATTCTTATGAAAATCAAAACATTTTGATTGTTTCATCAAATCGGATGTTCCAACTCCACGAAGCCTGTTTGAGACCATAAATGGATCTCTGGAGTTTGCAAACCTGTTGCTCACTCCCATTGGATATGAAGCCCTCTGGCTGCTTCATATATATCTCTTCCTTAATATTTCCATTAAGGAAAGAAGTCTTCACATCCATTTGCCATATCTCGTAGTCATAATACGAAGCTATGGCTAACAGGATCCGAATGGACTTAAGCATCACTACTGGTGAAAAGGTTTCCTCATAATCAATGCCTTACTTCTGAGTATAACCTTTTGCAACCAAACGTGCTTTAAAGGTACTTACCTCTCCATCTACTCCAAGCTTCCGCTTGTAGACCCATTTGCAGCTAATGGGAACAATTCCCTGTGGTGGGTCTACCAAGGTCCACACCTTGTTGGAGTAAATGGAGTCCATCTCGGACTGCATTGCTTCTTGCCATTTTATCGAGTCAATGTCAGACATTGCCTCTTCATAGCTTCTTGGATCATTATCCAAAAGGAGTCCATCTTCTTTGTTCTCTAACAAAAGGTTTATCCTCTCAGAAGACCTTGAAACCCTTATGGATTTTTGAAGAGGTTGTTCTACAAATGGTCCAGCCTCAGATGGTGTGCTATTTGCGGTAACCTGTGGGATACTTTGTGATTCTTGAGCTTCATCAAGTTCTACAACTCCGCCACTCCTTTCAGAAAGAAACTCTTCTTCAAGGAAAGTAACATTCCTCGAAACAAACACCTTTTGTTCCGAAGGGTCATAGAAATAGTATCCTATACACTATCTTGGATACCCCACAAACTTACATAAGATGGATCTCATGTCCAACTTATCTCCCACTCGACGCTTCACGTAAGCAACCCATGATTTTAGGTATTTGTAGGAAAGTGACTTCCCATACCATATTTCATAGGGTGTATCGGGTACGGCTTTACTTGGCACCCTATTTAATAGGTATGCCGCCGTTTCTAAGACATAGCCCCAGAATGAAAGAGGTAAGGAAGTGAAACTCATCATTGATCGAACCATGTCCAACAAAGTTCGATTTCTACACTCCGAAACTCCATTCAGCTGTGGAGTTACGGGAGGATTCCACTGTGAGAGAATACCATTCTCTCTTAGATAATCAAGAGACCAAGTTGATAAGTATTCACCTCCTCGATCTGATCGAAGAGTCTTAATGCTACGATCACTTTGTTTCTCTACTTCACATCTGAATTCCTTGAACTTTTCAAAGGCCTCAAATTTATGCCTCATAAGGTATACGTAACCAAACCTAGAATAATCGTCTATGAAGTAGTGATAGTTCCCTCTTGCACTAACACTTAGCGGACCACATACATCTATATGGATCAAATCCAATAGACCTTTGGCTCGTTCCACTTGTCCAACAAATGGAAATTTAGTCATCTTTCCTTTAAGACATAACTCACATGTTGGCAACTTTTGCTCTCCCTTAAGGTCGAATTTTTGTCCCAACTTGTGTATCTTTTTTTTCGGAAATGTGATCTAATCTAGTATGCCAAAATGTGAAAGAACTTTGATTATCTAACTTCCTTTTATTTTGTTGAATTGTGAGAATGGGTTCACTTGGGGAAATGGTGTATAAAGAATTCGTCAAATAACATGAATATATAAAAGCAGAGTCTTTTAAAATGGAACAACTTCCATTCTCAATAACAAGTCTAAAACCCTCTCTGTCCAAAACAGGTACATAGATGATGTTTCTGATAATATCCGGAACATAAAGATAATTATTCAAACATAATTTGAAACCATTATCTAAAGATAAATAAACAGTCCCTATTGCTAATGCAGCAACTCTTGCTCCATTCCCCATTCTAAGAACCGTTTCCTTTCTGTCCAACTGCCTGCTTCTTGACATTATCTGCAAATCATTGCAAATGTGTGAGCCACAACCGGTATCCAATACCCAAGAAGCATCATTAACAGATAGGTTAACTTCAACAAAATATATACCTGAACTTTTCAGGCTTGCAAGATATTCCTTGCAATTTCTCTTCCAGTGCCCTGTTTTTCCGCATTGAAAGCACTTGTCATCAACTTGAGAATTAACCTTTTTCTTACCATTGTCATTTGTCTTCTTGTTGGGTTTAGAGTAACTCCTTCATGTCCACTTACTTTTCTTTGGCTTTACAGACTTCAATTTGGAAGAGGATCCAACAAGCATGACCGGCTTATCTTTTTTGATGGTGGATTCAGTCGTCTTCAACATGTTCAACAATTCAAGGAGACTATTATCCATGTTGTGCATGTTAAAGTTGACAAAAAATGTGTCAAATGAGGGAGGAAAAGACTGCAATAAAACGTCCACATAGAGTTCATTATCCATAATGACTCCAAGGGACTTGAGCCTTTCAATAAGAGCTATCAACTTCAGCCCATGGTCTTGGACTGAAGAGCCCTTAGTCATACGACACTTGAAAAGATCGTTAGATATCTGATATCTTTCTTGCCTTTTTCTCTCACCATACAAATCTTGCAGGTGGAGAAGGATCTCAGAAGCATTATCTAAAGCTTCATTCTGCCTTTGCAACTCATTTGACATCGATGCTAGCATGTAGCATCGAGCTTGCAGATTGTCATCACAATCACGAACATATTCTGCATACTCATCTGATGTCTTATCCTCAGGATCTGGAGGGGGCGATTTGTCAAGTACACAGGCCTTTTTCTCCAAGCTTAGGATAAGCTTAAGGTTTCTCAGCCAATCGACAAAGTTCGGGCCGGTTAGTTTGTTTTGATAAAGTATGGATGCAATTAGATTTTTAGCCATTTTAGTAGAGTTATCTACAAAATCAGACGAAGCAGAATATGAGTGAGTTATTGGAAATTATATTCATTTAACATAAGGTCTGTAATATTAAATGCCTCACACTATTTTATTCAAACTTTATTAACCCCATAATAAAATTCGGAAAATCAGATTTTCTTAGTGGGCTTGAAGTCCAATATAATTGTTTCACACCCAAATAATATGGGCCCATGAAAAAATTCATATTGGTAGTCAACTCTTTGACAATTACCAATATACAACCTTCAAGAATATTTTGCCTCACTATTTCTCATACACCCCAATATTATGAGCCCATATGGTACTAAGTGTCAAACATAGCCCATCAAACATTCGTGTAGATGGAGCATCAATATGTCCACGATTCGTGGCCAACATAAAGACGAGTCCACCCCACGAGCATCTCAATGCTTGGTAGAGATCACATCTTTCCAACACAAGATCACTCCACGACTCATGACCAGTGACCAAGTGCGGTAGCATCGTCATGTCTTCTACCTTTGATGGAAGGCATGGACCAATATGTCCAACATAACTTGTCCATTTTATTTGATATAAAATTAATTAAAATTAAATTCTTTTAAGTTTCAAAAACTTGGGATTAACTTTTGCAAGACCTCATCAACCTTAATTACTAGGTGAATTTTTATTTAATGCATTATTTATCATATGAAGCGCAAGCATAAAACATTAAATAAATCTAACATGCATCCTATGCAAAAAGCGGTGGGATGATCATGTCCAGCCTATGCGACCCATTTGAGCCAAAAACGGGTCTAAGTTAATCTAAGGGTTAAAATGAATAGAACTACTTCTATTACATTTTATATATAAACCCATACAAGCATGAGTCTTGAATCATCTATTCTATTACATAAAAATTACCCACACAGGCGTGGGCCTTTGACATCGAACGTCCTCCAATTAAAATTAGAAAATCTTACCACCTAGTCTACTTTCGATGCAAAATTTAAAACTTTTACAAATAATAGAATAGGAGGCTCGCAGGCCCCAAAAACCCAAATATAAAAATATACAATCACATTGGTCATAGTCTCATGATCATCCCTAAATAAATCATGCTAACATTCATCACATGAATTTAAAACATATAAATTAATCAATTTTGTGTGTTTATTTAATTTTAGGATAAACAAATTAATATATATCTTTATCAAAATAAATATATATATATTCAATAAATTTTAAAATTAACTTTTAAAAAGAATAATTAAAAGGATTTTATTATTATTATTAATAACCTGACCTAATGGTCAGGCCTTTTAGAAATGCAGTAACCCTTTGCTGAAAAGCATGCAGTAACTCTTTCCTTTGAAATGCATGCAGTAAACCCTTCTGCCTTTTTCTTTTTCTCAAAACCATACGGCTGCACAACTTTTAATAAAAGATGTTTTAAAAAGATTTCCAAAACCTTTTGCCTTTTCTTTTGTCCCAGTTAATTATGATACAGATTCTGTAAGTTCCTTTTATTATTAAAATAATTTATCCCAAATATAAAATCATATAAAAAATATTTTATCACACACAAAATTAATCTTTTTAACAATTATAATATGTTTATCTCATAAACATAAATAGAATCAAAATTTAATAATGAAAATGCAAACCGTGGCTCTGAACCACTGTTGGGTTCGCTATAATCGTACGAGGCCTACGCGGTGGATTTTAAAATTTTTTAATTAATTAAAATAATATATATATA
>BMAC01000227.1:233982-244358 GCA_014905375.1 Phtheirospermum japonicum | reverse complement strand
AAATCACGACAACATCTAGCAAGTAGCATGATTACCCAGTGTTAGGTGAAATAGCGAGTAAACCTATTTCAATTGCAAGTCCATACATGTACGATCTTTTAGACAACTAGTTTCCCGATTAAATATTGGGTATGAATTTATAAGTCGAAACCCAATTGATTTAATAAATGTGATTTTATTTCAAATTTAAGTAATTCATTTATGAATCAATATTCATTGTGCCCTGGCCAAGGTCTTTGAATCACAAACTATGAAAATTCACAGGATACTCCCTTGTCCATAGAAGTGTCGAATTCTATGTTGGCTACAGACAAGCCTCCATGCACATCGATACAATACCCAAACTACCCCTTTTACGATTGTCAGGCAATCAAAAGATAAATCTAAGTATTGCACGATGTGCACAAGGCTACCATCGTATCTCAAGTCAAGGACTAATCATGTACTATTGCAATATGGAAATTCTTATTCGACAGATAAATCTTCCAGTTAAGAATTTCCATCGGGTCATGTTCAATGAACTTGTTCTTCAATAAGCACCCACATATATGCACTCGCGTCACAACGCTGATGGTAATGGAATGCAACATCCTTGTCTTACAAACATGCATCATATGCGCAAGTCTTACTGGGCTATTCAATGTCCTATCTCGAAAAGCCCATTGACTTGGAACAAGTTTAAGACCGAAACCTTAGAGACATGTCCCATGATTGCCATTGTATTCGCAACCATATCCCATAGTTTAAATTGGTTTAAGAACTTTATCATACGCGCAATTATAATAAAAGCGAAAACATAAGATAAAGAAAGTTTCCTTTATTAATATAATTCCAATAAAATCATTATACAAGTAGAATGAAATCCAATCTAATTGGAACGTCGGGCACTCTACTCTAACACCTTCAAGCATGGATTAATTTGAATTAATAGTCCCTAATCTTTATCAACCAGTCAAGAGTTACTATATGAAAGTATCAAAATACTCTTATTAATAATAATAATATTGGCAACGGAGTAGTTACCACTGCTGCCGCCGATGAAAAATTTCCGGCGAGATTTTTTTGGCTAAAAACGTTATTACTATGTGTTTGAAAATTTCTTACTTATTTGCAAAAATATTTTACTTGATATGCAAATGTTGTTATGTATTTCTTGCTTATTAAATATATAATTTTTCTTTCAAAAAAAAAATCTTATTTGATAGCAAATTATTATAATTTAACTCTTACGTAATATAACAATAAATAATTTATTCATATATAGTGAAATTCCATACCTTATATTCGAAAATATAAGAAAATTCTACTTTATTTCCCAAAGAGTAAGAAATATTCTTACTTTATAAAAAAGTAAGAAAAATCTTACTTTATAGTGATAATTTCTTACTTTGTATTTAAAGATTTTTACTTCATGTACGAAAAGATAAGAAAATTCTTATTTTATATCCCAAAAAGTAAGAAAACTTTTTACTTTATATCCGAGAAAGTAAGAATTTTTTTTTATTTTATGTCCAAAAAAAGTAAGACAATTTCTTAGGTTATGTTCGAAAAAGTAATAAAATTTCTTATATAATGTCCAAATATTTCTCACTTTTCAGTGTTATTATTTTAATATCTTATAATTGTATATTTGGAATTTGACTATTTTACAATTTGTATAATTACTTAGATTATTTAGCAAAAGTATTTCTTCATATGGTATATTTGGTAATTGACCCAATAATATATGTGAATATTTAATTTAATTGTATACGATCTAATTCATTTATTATTATACTAAAGTTTTTGCAAATATATGTTATCAAAGTCATCTCATACTATTATAAATTGCTTTATCAAAATCAACACACTATTAAATTTATTTGTATGCGAGGGGGCAGCTTTGCCACTCGACCAAATTACCTACGAATATTAAATTTCGTTGGTAACTTAGCGATGGATTAAAATATTTTGGGTAAATTACCAACAGAAATTAATATCTGTCGGTAGTTACTACCGAAAATTATGTTGGCAAAATTCATAGGTATTTTTTTAGTGTATTTTATTGAGTCTCATAGAGTTAGCCTTGTTTCAATTTCCACGTTTATATCATTCGGTCAAGCTTATTACACTAAGTTAACTAACCAAGTACAACTTATATGATTATTTTTTTTTGACGATTATTTACAATGTAAAGATACCAATAATATAGTTCAAAACACCAAGTTTGGAACAATAAATGTCATACTTTAAAATGAAAAGTAGAAAAGAAGAAGACATAAAGGAGACGGTAGAAATAGGGTTCTCTTATTCATCAACTCTTTTTATTAAGACACAACTCTCAGAGATATGTATGATTATAACATTTACCATAGATACTCACGAACTACTATATGTATGGTAATGATCTCTTTACATGGATCAAATGGATAACCAACATCAATAATACTATTTGGTGTTTCAAAGTAAAAAGTAAACTCAACATTTTTTTAGGGGTTACAAGACCACCTTCAGTCCCAATTATATTTCTTAATGGAAATAACCCACGTCAATTGTTTCTTTTTGGTATCAAAAAACGTATTGATTCCATTCTAGTGACATAGCACTTTCTTGAGTTAATTCAAGATAATAGTTTTAAGAAAGTAGTATTTGGTCAAGTGTATTAGTAATAGTACAATAATGTGCATATTGTACATACACTATAGAAAATCATATGTTTAATGACAAATTTTTTTCACGCATAAAAATTTATCATAAAATGTTAATCAATAGTGACTAGTTTTATATTTGTCATCATTGATCTAAACTTTCGTCACTAATTAGTGTATTTGATGACGATTAATTGAATTTTGTCACAATAATGGAATGATGAGAGAAAATAGTTAGGAAAACCTCTTTCGATTACAAATTTGTAATAAATGGTGCTGATGCATGGTGTCTCAAGAAGTTTCTATTTGTGACAACACCATATTTTGTCATTATTGTCTCTATGAGAAATGGCGATAATACTTGGTGTCACAATAAGTTTATTTTCAAGACAACACCATATTTTATCGTTACTCCAAGAAAAATCTTGACAACATTATTTTGACTTCAAAGTGTTATTAGTGACGACAAATGTGAGTTTGTTATTCACATTAAGAATTAGAAGAAGACTCTTTCAATAATATCTTGATAATAATTCATGATAATATTTGGTATCACTACATATTTATTTTCATCAAAGAATCTAAAGAAAATGACACAAGATACTATGTTTTATTATTTTTTTTCCATTTTAATCTTTAGTTAGTTATTTTTCCACACCTACTTTCATTTTTGTCTTTTTTACGTTGTGGGTTAGAAATAATTCCAATAATATGGTATATCTAGTTAGAAATAAATATACTTATTTTAGGAATATCTAAAATATATTTAAGGTAAACTGAATAATTTATTAATGGAAAAATTCCGACACAACCTCAATTACCGTGATACCAAATTTCAGAATTGTAACTGTTCATCTCGCCTCTTCCCATTCCACCGTTGCTTGCACGGTTCATCCATTCATCTTCCCAGATCAAACCCCAAAAAAATCAAAATTTCATTCCAGACATCCCGTTCCATACAATCCAAAATGATATTCCAAAATTCTTGCAGATCCGGTAAATCTTCATCACTCTCAAACATTTGAAAACCATATATACCCAAACCCTAATTTATGCGATGGCCAAGAAAATAAATTCCGGGAAAAAAAAAAAGAAGATGGATGTTGTACCGGAAACCAACCTTTCCACAGAGGAGACGAGAACTCGATCCGAGAAATTAAAGCACCAGAGTAATGCCATACTGAAGAATCAAAAACTCTTGATGTTGGTGGAGAAGGGGAAAATGGCAGAAATCGAGTCTGCTTCGGAATCGGATTCCGATTTTGAATCACAAAAAGCATTAGATGGGAATAAGACAAGACGAGGTAGCCTTTTATCACACCAGAAGAAGAAAAACTGGAGAAACAAAAAATCCGTTTCAAATTCCAAAGCCAATCGGAAAAGTTCGAGGAAGATTTTTGCTCTGAGTGATGGCAACTCCGATCGACCGGCGAATGGAACAAAGGCGCGCAAACATAATTTTTAAATGCCGGAAAAACATAAACATAATATTTTTGACAACTTATCATTTTTAATATTTTTTTTTAATTTTTCAATTTCTGACATGCCAGACAAAAAATTCTCTGTCGGCTATTATTTTGTGCATGACTTCTGTATTCTGAATTTTGGCAAAATATAATACAATTATGTGAGAGTATATTGACATTTATGCAACATTTTTAAACAAAATTTGGTGAATAAGTTGAGTTGCATTCTTCAGCTTTATAACTATTGTTATTTCTATTTTTCTATCTCTTTCCCTCCCATTTTATGTACTGCATCTTAGGAAAAAACATTATGGCATTTTGTCTATTATATTTATATTTTAATAATAAATTAATATTATATTTTTATTTTACTAATAAAAATTAAGTATTACAAATTTTTCCTCAAAAACCTTCGTTATCGAAATTATCCTCTATTTATTATATCAGACTTTTAGTTTTTTTGAGCAAAATTATTTAGTATTTATAATTACAAAAATAATTATCATTTTAATGTGCATGTCACCACAAATAGAATGACATGAAGAAAGTAATATTCACTGTTACTTTCATGTCATCTTACATTTCACCTCACCATATACTCAATACAAATAGAATGGTGAAATGAAAGGACACTTCTCTAAAAAAAACCTTTGGAACATATCTATAAACAGTGTACAGATCTTTTTACCAACAATAGCAGTTACCATGTTGATTATATGTATATAAATAAATTGATTATGTTTTGTTTACCACACCATTATGAAGTTTTGAGCAACATCACCGTGTATTTTACATAGAGTTTACGGTTAGTTTACCGTACATTCAATACGTAAACTATATATACGAATTGATTATGTTTAGTTTATCGCACCATTATGATTGTGTGTAAAACTAAAATATAAGGTTTTACACATTTTTCATTCTGTTTATGTTTTGGCTATCATATTAGTATCAAGTTTGAGCAAATGTGAACACGTAGTTTACACCTTCAGTTTACTATTTGTTTATAACTTTTACAATAAATTTTGTATGACCTTTTTTTTTTGCTGCTTTATGTTTTTGTCACCACATGGATGTTTTTTATACTGTGTTTATGTGCAGGCCGATAAAAATTAAACTATACCCAATGTATCATTTCGACTAGGAAGATTATATTTAATCCCTCTTAATTGCACCATCAAGCCATGGTTTCTTGAGATCCCCCATTCCATTCATCTTTACTCTCCCTGAAAACATTGTAAAATCTTGGCCGTTCTGTTGATTTTTATTTGTTTTTTCGCACCTGTGTCCTTATCCATTGAAAATTGTCCTCAAGCGTGAGTTCTCTTTTTCCGTTTTTATTTTGGCTCATTTTTAATGTGTTTTCGTTATTGATACATATTCGTCTCGTAATTTTATTTGCTGCATTATATTTATTTGTTTATTTATTACATATTCTTGGTATATTTAGAATAATAAATGTTTCTACTTGTGGGGTTCTTGGAATTATTGGTTATTGTTATTTTTTTGGTCGGTAATTTGTAGTAATGATTGTTTGGCATTTTATGATGTTGTGACAATATAGTTTTAGATAGATAGTGGTTTACAATTGTAGGTTTTTGTGCAATTAAAGAGGGATTTCTTGTATATGAATTTAATTATTTATGCAAAGGGTGAAAATTTTATCGACATGTTTTTGTGTATAATTCTCTTATTTTATACTGAATAACATATGATCATTTAACTTATTTTTAAAGGATTGGGACCTACTACTGGGGGGTATCCCATTCTTCGGCAGCAAGGTGGATAGCTTCAACAGTGAAGCTACTATAATAGAGATCAGACAGGTGCTAACACCGGCGCAGCGCGAACTGTTCAAGAAATCCTGCTTTGGAAAGTTCATCGAACTCCAATATTTTAAAGTGCAATCACAGATAGTGCACAATTTATTATTCAGGGAGGTGGTCCAGAAGAGGAACGATGAGCTGTGGGTTGATTTGAACGGTAAAATCATGCGGTTCGGGATAGAGGAGTTTTGCCGTCATAACCGGGTTAAAGCGCAACTGGTCTTGCAACAAGTCCGGGGTTGAACATGTTTCTGGTGGTACGTACGACGAGTATTTTACTCGTTTTGACTCACATAAAAGACAAGTCGTCCATCACATATTCATCATGTCAATTTGCATATATCAGGAACCAAACCTCATAATAATGAATTCAAAGCTATAATTTGCATATTGAATACAATATTAATTTTTACAAAATATCCATCGTAAGAAACTGGTTGCCATAAACACACTTACAAAAAAACCATCACTGATGTTGTTTTCTGATAGCTGTGATGCATCACATTTTTCAGGACTTGTATTAGGTTTCTGACATGATTATTTTTAATTTATTTATATATATATATATATATATATATATATATATATATATATATATATATATATATATATATATATATATATATATACACATACACACATACACACATACACACACACACACACACAATCACAAATGTACAATAAATAATATTATTCAAACAGCTGAATTACCAAATGACTACCATAAAAAATAACTAATATTCAATTATTTATAAAATAATAGTAAAAAAACAGAAAAACAATGAACAACATCAACGAACTATATCATTTAAACAAATAATAAATAAACAAACAAACAAAAATTATAGACATTCGGTTGTGATGAATATCAAATAAACAAATAATCAATAATCATATACGATGCGTATTAAATGTACCTTAAAGTAAATATTGAATTCCTGTGCGCGAAACAATTGACCATATTATCCATTACATATAATAGTTATGGCAAACACTTGTGTTAGGCTAGATTAACGTGTCATGAACCGTTAGGCCATTTGACCCGATACTATAATGTATTGGTTTTCGTACTGTGATGTATTGGTTTTCGTACTGTGATGTATTGGTTTATGTACTGTACAGTATTAGTTTTTCATAAATATCTGACATGTGCTATGATATATTGGTTTTTTGTACTTTGATGTATTTATACTATGATGTATTGGTTTTTTATTATAATGTATTGGTTTTTGTACTATAATGTATTTATATGAAATTTTGGCCTAACGGATGATTCGTTAGTCCGGCCTAACAAGAGTGTTGCCCAATAGTTATATATATATTTGCAAATATTACTAAAAAAGCTTTCAAAATTCTTTTTCAAGCTCCTACATTGATTTCAGCACTGGATCAGGATTCTTTTCAAAATACTAGATTATAAAAATCCCAATTATAAACCATGCCTATCGTAGAGCCAACAAATACCTATAAACTTATATAAAAGATTTACAAACTATTTAATTAATATTAAATACATAAAACCATACTAAAATTAATACAACTGCCACTAATCATGCAAAATTTGACTATTTATTTTATGTATAGTCAGATATTCAAATGTTCAAACAAGTAAACAATAACTCATTCAGATCTTAATGTATGATTCTCAACATATTGGGAGAAAGTAAAAAAAAACAAAAAAAAATTCATAACAGAAAGTACAAAAAAATCGTGAACAGAGTAAACTAATAGTATAAACAAAACAAAAAAGTTTAGATATAACCGAAGCCTTATCTATTTGTTTCCCTTCGTGATTAGGAGTTCCTTGCAGATGATATTTGCGATATAGTTTTCTCCAAGATTTTTGTGTGTTTATTTCACTCCTTTTCCTGTGCAGTTCTGCGTTCCCTATAGAGTTCAATGCTTCCATTATTTTTCCATCAATTCTTAACCATATCAATTAACAAGCCATACATGATTGAGTGATTGGAGTGATTTCCGTTACAGTTTACGTACGGGTTATTTACACAAGAAATTACCTGGCAGCGTATTTATATTTTTATTTTTGGTATTTAACGTAATTGAAGCCTAATATTATGTATGGTAGAAAATCTCGTAAACTTGGAATCCCTTATGCATTGGTTAGCTATTTTTGCTATTCTTTAACTATGGTAACAATATTAGAATTTGATCTCTTATATTAGGTATCCATGTAATTAACCACAAGAATCTATTTCCTCATTACTCTATCCAAACTCTTAAATCAAACTGGTTACCGAATCGAATCGATATATATATATATATATATATATATATATATATATATATATATATATATATATATATATATATATATATATATATATATATATATATATATATATATATATAGGATTAGGTTCAAATAGAACCCACGTCAATATATGCGAACCTAGGGACCAATCCTGACCATTGATCTAATAATATGTGTGGACCAAATTTTTTCTATTTTTTAAATTCGTTAAATTACATATATGGAAGGAGAAGGGCTATCATGTAATTTTATAAATGCTGAACCCTACCATATTATCCCCCAACCCCTTTTTCTTCCCAAACCCGTCTCTCTTTTTCCTTCTTCTCCATAAACCGGCCGCCTTCTCCCTTCTCCAGAAATCGGCCGCCTTCGGTCGTCGGCGAATGGCACCTGGCGACGGCATCGGCCGCCTTCTCCCACAAATCGGCCGCGGATCGACCTCCGCCCCCGCCGTTTCTCACCCGTGACCTTTCCCCTTCTTCCTTCTTTTCTCCCCCGTTTCTCCTCTCTCTTTCCAAAACAGAAATCGGCCAGCAATCGCCCCCCTTCGGCTCCACCACGGCGGCGGCTCGTCGATTCTCCGGTGAAGGTATCACGAAGCGGCGGCAGGCGGTAGTGAAGCCACGATGGCAGCGGTGGTGACATTTCACAGCGGTGGAGGCGCGCCGCGCCGCCCCCTCTGAAAGCGCCGGCGGCGACAGACTGGGTCAGAATCGGGTGGCAGTGTTTGATAGGCTGTGGCGATGACAACGCTCCTCTCCAGGCACGGCGGATCTCCCCAGATTTCAGTTTGGGTCGCCCAATCTTTGAATCGGCCGTTTCGGGGCAGACGATCGGTGACGGGTGTGTGCAGGCGGTGTGAAGCCACGGTCGACAGCGGATTATTATTTTTCCTAAGACTCAATTGGAATTTTACTTCCATTTACTAATTTCTCCTAATGCCCAATCGGATTTGCTCCGCCATTGACTGATTTCTCAGGTTTTGCGAACSTCCCCCACCCCCCACTCCGCATTCATGTGTTTTTYGARTTTCTGATAYGTTGCGCAGTTCATGTTTGTCGTATTTTTTTGTGATGCCAGCTTATGGCTACTAATTACTGGTTAAGTGTAATCACGCTCTGTTGCCGTGGCGGTCGGTGTTGCCGGCTTGGTTTCTCTTTTTCTTTGTCATTGGGTGAAAAATAATGACGGATGGTGGTGGCTGAAATCATTGTCGCGGATCGGGCTCGGCGATCGAGCCGGTTCTCGTGGGTTGGAGGCGGTGTTGAGGTGCTCCGGTGGTGGTTTGAATCGGGCGGCGGTGCTGTTGAACGTGGGTTTGAATCGGCGACGGCGTTTTTTTCGTTTGGGCCGAGTATTTTTTCCGCCTCCACGTATCCCTGACCATGCCTTCAATTGAGGTCGGCACCGTCGGGGGTGGGACCCAGATGGCGTCCCAGTCGGCGTGCCTCAACCTGCTCGGGGTGATTGGATAATTTTGATGGTTGAGATCATGACATGTCAGCATGGTAATAATGTAAAAAAATGCCATTAATTAATTAAAAAATATATTTTGGACATATATCAACATTTACAAAGAGCACTACATTGTTCTTTAGAAAGCACAATAGATTAAAAAAAAAAAAACACTACGATTGTATACAAAAAGCATCGCAAATTTCGTCTATAAACTGCAAATTCAAGAATTTTGAAATGAAACTCAAATCTTCAACAAACCATAACTTTTTCAAAGTTTATTCGTTTTGAATGAAATATATATCAAATTAATCACATTCTCAAGATCTACAATTTAAGATACATATTGCATGTTTTAAAGTAAATATATAATATATTAATATATATATATATATATATAAATTTAAATTAAAAAAAACTGGACTGATTTTAGCACTACAGTACTGTGTAAAAAGCACAATGAACCTGGACATATAATTGCACTGTGCAATTATTAGATTCTACCCTAAGGTTCACATATAATGACGGAGTTCTCATTTGAACCCAATCTATATTATATTATATATATATATATATATATATATATATATATATATATATATATATATATATATATATATATATATATAGGATTAGGTTCAAATAGAACCCACGTCAATATATGCGAACCTAGGGACCAATCCTGACCATTGATCTAATATTGCACAGTGCAATTATATGTCCAGGT
>BMAC01000227.1:210084-233957 GCA_014905375.1 Phtheirospermum japonicum | reverse complement strand
GTTCCTTGCAGATGATATTTGCGATATAGTTTTCTTCCAAGATTTTTTGTGTGTTTATTTCACTCCTTTTCCTGTACAGTTCTGCGTTCCCTATAGAGTTCAATGCTTCCCATTATTTTCCCGTCAATTCTTAACCATATCAATTAACAAGCCATACATGATTGAGTTGATTGAGTGATTTCCGTTACGGTCTACGTACGGGTTATTTACACACAAGAAATTACCAGGCAGCGTATTTAATTTATTATTTTTGGTATTTAACGTAATTGAAGCCTGATATTATGTATGGTAGAAAATCTCGTAAACTTGGAATCCCTTATACATTGGTTAGCTATTTTTGCTATTCTTTAACTATGGTAAGCAATATTAGAATTTGATCTCTTATATTAGGTATCCATGTAAATTAACCACAAGAATCTATTTCCTCATTACTCTAATCCAAACTCTTAAATCAAACTGGTTACCGAATCGAATCGATATATATATATATATATATATATATATATATTTATATATATATATATATATATATATATATATATATATATATATATATATATATATATATATATATATATAGGATTAGGTTCAAATAGAACCCACGTCAATATATGCGAACCTAGGGACCAATCCTGACCATTGATCTAATAATATGTGTGGACCAAATTTTTTCTATTTTTTAAATTCGTTAAATTACATATATGGAAGGAGAAGGGCTATCATGTAATTTTATAAATGCTGAACCCTACCATATTATCCCCCAACCCCTTTTTCTTCCCAAACCCGTCTCTCTTTTTCCTTCTTCTCCATAAACCGGCCGCCTTCTCCCTTCTCCAGAAATCGGCCGCCTTCGGTCGTCGGCGAATGGCACCTGGCGACGGCATCGGCCGCCTTCTCCCACAAATCGGCCGCGGATCGACCTCCGCCCCCGCCGTTTCTCACCCGTGACCTTTCCCCTTCTTCCTTCTTTTCTCCCCCGTTTCTCCTCTCTCTTTCCAAAACAGAAATCGGCCAGCAATCGCCCCCCTTCGGCTCCACCACGGCGGCGGCTCGTCGATTCTCCGGTGAAGGTATCACGAAGCGGCGGCAGGCGGGTAGTGAAGCCACGATGGCAGCGGTGGTGACATTTCACAGCGGTGGAGGCGCGCCGCGCCGCCCCCTCTGAAAGCGCCGGCGGCGACAGACTGGGTCAGAATCGGGTCGGCAGTGTTTGATAGGCTGTGGCGATGACAACGCTCCTCTCCAGGCACGGCGGATCTCCCCAGATTTCAGTTTGGTCGCCCAATCTTTGAATCGGCCGTTTCGGGGCAGACGATCGGTGACGGGTGTGTGCAGGCGGTGTGAAGCCACGGTCGACAGCGGATTATTATTTTTCCTAAGACTCAATTGGAATTTTACTTCCATTTACTAATTTCTCCTAATGCCCAATCGGATTTGCTCCGCCATTGACTGATTTCTCAGGTTTTGCGAACGTCCCCCACCCCCCACTCCGCATTCATGTGTTTTTCGAATTTCTGATATGTTGCGCAGTTCATGTTTGTCGTATTTTTTTGTGATGCCAGCTTATGGCTACTAATTACTGGTTAAGTGTAATCACGCTCTGTTGCCGTGGCGGTCGGTGTTGCCGGCTTGGTTTTCTCTTTTTCTTTGTCATTGGGTGAAAAATAATGACGGATGGTGGTGGCTGAAATCGTTGTCGCGGATCGGGCTCGGCGATCGAGCCGGTTCTCGTGGGTTGGAGGCGGTGTTGAGGTGCTCCGGTGGTGGTTTGAATCGGGCGGCGGTGCTGTTGAACGTGGGGTTTGAATCGGCGACGACGTTTTTTTTCGTTTGGGCCGAGTATTTTTTCCGCCTCCACGTATCCCTGACCATGCCCTTCAATTGAGGTCGGCACCGTCGGGGGTGGGACCTAGATGGCGTCCCAGTCGGCGTGCCTCAACCTGCTCGGGGTGAAAGGGAGCCAGCAAGATGGCGCCGGGGTCGAACGCGAGGCTATTAGCCACCGTTGTTGTTGTTGACATTGGGGCTGTTTGTACCACTTTAAGGAAGTGTTTATGATCTTGAAAGATGATTGGAGTTCTTTTGTAATTAGATCAACTTAGAGCTGTCATTAAGTGCATAGTAATTCAGAACTGCAGTATTTTTCAGTCTTCAATGACTGATATGTAGAGATTTTTATAATTAGTTGTATCTGGTGATTTGGGCGTATCGAAAAAAGCAGTGATAGTGTAGTAAAAAAAGGTTGCAATAATATTAAAAAAAGCATTGCCACGTTATTATAAAAGAACTAAAATATAGTAAAAATCCAAAATTCTTACTCGTAATTTAACAATGTTTTTTTATACTGTAATGTAGTGCTAAAATTAATCACATGCGATGCTTTTTAATATTCAGGTTTTTAAATTTAATTATATTTATTTATAAAAGGAAATTTGTGATGCTTTTTGTATACAGCCGTAGTGCTTTTTCTTTACCCATTGCTTTCTAAAGAGCAATGCAGTGCTCTTTCGAATTGCTGATATATGTCCAAAATACCCTTTTAATTAAATTAATTCAATATTTTCCATAATTACACTGCTGACGTGTCATGTTCTCAACCATTAAGATTATCCAATCTAATGGTCAGGATTGGTCCCTAGGTTCACATATATTGACAGGGTTTCATTTGAACCCAACCCTATATATATATATATATATTCATTGTGCTTTTTACACAGTACTGTAGTGCTAAAATCAGTCCAGTTTTTTTAATTTTAATTATATATATATTTTTTTACGTTTTAAAACATGCAATATGTATCTTAAATTGTAGATCTTGAGAATGTGGTTAATTTGATATGTATTTCATTCAAAACGAATAAAATTTGAAAAAGTTATGGTTTGTTGAAGATTTGAGTTTAATTTCAAATTTTTGAATTTGCAGTTTATAGACGAAATTTGCAATGCTTTTTGTATACAATCGTAGTGTTTTTTTTCTTAATCTATTGTGCTTTCCAAAGAACAATTTAGTGCTCTTTGTAAACGTTGATATATGTCCAAAATACCATTTTTAATTAATTAATGCATTTTTTTACATTATTACCATGATGACGTGTCATGATCTCAACCATCAAAATTATCCAATCTAATGGTCAAGATGAGTCCCTAGGTTCACATATAATGACGGGTTCTCATTTGAACCCAACCCTATATATATATATATATATATATTTACACACACATATATATGTATGTGTGTGATATTTTCATAATCTAATAATTTATGGACCTTCCATATATTTTGATAATTATGAAATACATGTATAATAACAATTATATTTATGAACAAAAAAAATAATAATCATCATATTAAGTCAACAACTTAATCTTAGGAGTCAAAATATTTGGGCAACTCTCATAACTTCTATTGGGTTCAACAGAAGCCACTGATATTCAATTACCGCACACCATTATCTTATTATTGTTTTGTAACTGTAGGCGCATTTTGTACCTACCAATTCGTCGATACTCAATATTTATCATTAGATTAATTTATAATTATATCACATTGATCCATTTCTATAGAACTTGAAATTTAATACTATTCATGTATACGTTAGTTGTACCCCTTTGTACTTCTTATTTTTTGTTTATATAATTATAATTATATAATTAGCTACTCTTTAACAAGAAAAAACATAATATTTAAAAAGCAAATCTGAAGAATTATTAAATTAGTTAAATAAATATTAAAAATTGTATTATAATTATAAATAGTTATTAAAGAGTAATAAATAATAAATAAAGTCACAAAAATAATATTTTTTAAAATAAAATAAACTAGAAACAACTATGATGTCCGATTGTTAAATAAAAAATTATTTTTTAATTAAAAATATTTATTAAATGAATTTTAAAATGTAACAACATTATAAAAATATATATTATAAATAAAATATCACTTTTTTTAATTGGATATAAATATTAAAAATAATAATTTAGAAAATAAAAAGAAAACTAAGAAATTTTATAAAATATTTAATTAAATAAGAAAAAAAAAGAAGGTGATTAAATAAATAATAATAAGTATTTTTTAGTTCAGACTAAATAATAATAAATTTTAAGATGAAATAAAGGAATTGGACCTGACAACTCTACGTCCGTCGGTAAAGTTCATAAAACTACACCAGGCGCCGCAATTTCCCTCATTTCGCACCAAACAAAAAAAAATTGGCTGAGCCAGAGAGAGGAAAGGGAGAAGTGAGGAATTTCTGGCACCGGCACACGACAGAGCACCGCCACCGTCATATATTAAGGTATGTTAGCCTTTTAATTTAAAATCAATATTTTTTTTAATTTAGGGTATTGATTTAATTTGATTTGTAACTCAATTTAGTAATTAGTGTTTGATTCAATGTATGATTTATGGTTTTAAGTTACGACTGAGGGGTTGAATTAGGCTTTAATTTAGGGTTTAAGGTTTGAATTTAGGAATTAGGTTATCATAAATTTAATTGGGGGTTCAATTTAGGAATTTAGGATTGATTTATGCAATTGTGAATGATTTTAGGTGTAGGGTTTGATTTAATTGAATTAGGGTTGGACATTTTAAAAAAAAAAATTCTATTTTTTATTTTTAAAGTTTATGTTTATTATTTATTTATTTATTTGATTTTTTTAATTGTTTAAAAAAATCCTAAATTAAGTAAATATAGAGATTAATTTTTCTGACTTTTCTTAATTTTCTGTTTATTTATTAGTTTTTAAAATCTATTTTCTTAAATAAAAAAAAAACAATCCCCTGTTCCAAATTAATTAAAATAGAATTTTAAATTTTATTTTTTAATTTAAAATCTAATTTTAATTTTATTTTTAAAAAAATTGGATTTGGTCGTATCTAATTGGATAATTAAGGTTCAATTTTGAATTTAGTCATAATTTAAGCGTAAATTAGTTAATATTAAAAAAATTAGGGTACAATCATATCTAATTAGAAATGTAGGTTTCGATTTTATTGAATTTTGGCATAGTTTAGGTTATCGTATTACATTATCGAATTTTTATATATATATATATATATATATATATATATATATATATATATATATATATATATATATTGTGATGCATGCCGAATATTTTTTTTATATTGTACATGTATGGGAAGGCCGTGGTGATCGTCTAAGTTTAAAAAATGTATACTGTACATGCATTAGAAGGCCATGTTGATCGGCCGGGTTTTAAAAAAATGTATATTGTACATGCATGGGAAGGCCGTGGTGCTCGGCCGGGTTTTTAAAAAAATGTATATTGTACATGCATGGGAAGGCCGTGGCCGATAAAATATTTGCGTTTGGTGGATCTTATTGTGTTTGGCTGATATTGTTGTTTTTCAATTTTGTATGATTAATACAGTAAGAACAATATTTATTTTTGACTCGTTTAATTCAATTTATTTTCAAATGGAGAGTTTGATACTAAATTTTAATTGTTCCCTTCTGGACTACGTACCTTAGACTCGTTTAGAATTTAGTATCAAATAGAGAGTTTGATACTAAATTTTGAATTGTCCCATTTGACAGTTTGAAAATGTGGGTTTAGTATGGTTATATCTTATGTGTATGTGTTATGTTGACTTTGAAATTTTGGTTTATGCATCTTCTTTTGTTCTCGGGTGCACTAAAATATATGTGTACTTAGAGAAATAAAGGGAGATGTTGCCGAAATTTTGAAGCCAACAAAAATGCATATTTTAAGATAATACATACTACTAACATTCTTGATTGGGATAGATGCCTTACCAATAATTCAAATTACTCTTCTTCCTCCCATATTCTTTTCCTCTTACTCTAGAATGATCGATCATTCTAACTAGTATCACAAGTAATTAATACCCTAAATCATAGGATGGATAGTTCTGATCGTAGTTGGATGTAAAAATGATGAGGGGATTATGGATTACTTTTGGATACATTCGTAAAAGGGATGGAGAGTTTTGTTGAATTTGCACTCGCGCATTATTTTATATTGAGGGACGGTGCTAAGTTGAAATGTCATTGCAAACAAATTAAGTGTAGGAATCATAGTTAATGCGATATCGATGACATCAAATATCACCTATGTCATTCCCGATTATCATATTTAGACTCATCACGGGGAAACAGCAGATCTCGTGTCATCACGTTGTATTTTTGAAGTCGTGGAATCATCTCCCTTCATTCCTGAACACTCACCAAATGTGTACATAAATATGTTGCAAGATGCTATCGGACCTGATTTCGAGATGAATGATGATGCAGAAGAACTGCCTAATTCGGAGGTGCAGAAGTTTTTCGATATGTTGGAAGCTGCAAAATAATCTTTGTATCCAGTTTGCGAGAAACACACCCAACTCTCTTTTGGTTCTCGCCTTATGAATTTAAAGCCAGAAAATGGCATTTCTCATAAGTGTTATGATAAATTCATTGATCTAGCCAAAGAGATTATGCCCGAAGACAATAAAGTTGCAGATAATATCTACGAAAGTAAGAAGCTATTGAGGGGTATGGACTTACTGTGGAGAAGATAGATTGCTGCAAAAATAACTGTATAATCTACTGGAAGGGTGATTGTGAACTCGATAGTTGAAAGTTCTGTAAAGAACCCCAGTTCAAACCCGCGAAGCAGGGAAGTGTAACTTAAGTCCAAATTAGTTGTGTACAAGAAGATGTACTACTTTGCCTTGACTCCCGTACGCATCTCTGGCTACATCGAATGATATGTGGTGGCATGTTGAATACGTAGTCGACGATGGTGTTATGCGTCACTCGTCAGACTCGGAGGCTTGGAAACATATTGTTCAAACTCAACCAGAGTTCGTCGCTGAAGCTTGAAATGTCAGATTGGGTCTATGCATAGATAGGTTTCAACCTTTTAGTAGTTTCGGATTACAATATTCATCGTGGCTGGTAATAGTCACACCATATAACTTACCACACTAGATGCGTATTAAAGAAAAGTATATGTTTCTAAGTGTTCTTGTTCTAGGCCCCAAAAACCTTAAGGACAAGTTGGATGTTTTCATACAATCTCTAATTGCAGAGTAGAAATAGTTGTGGACAGATGGTGCTAACTCGTATAATGTGTCCAAGAAGCAGAGTTTCAAGTTAGGGGCAGCCCTTATGTGGATAAGTAGTGATTCTCCCGCATACTCCATGTTGTCGGGTTGAATTATGGCCGGTTGAACTGCTTGTCCATATTGCATTGAGCGATCTGATACATTTACTCTAATGTGTAGCGGAAAATAATCTTGGTTTGATAACCACCAAAAGTTTATAGAATGTGATCGTCACTTTCGAAAAGACAAAAAAAAATTTCAAAAATATATGAAGGTTGATGCTCCCCCACAAAACATTCGATCAAGAGTAGAGATATTAGCTGAGATAGATAGACTTGGGCTTCTGAATGTCACTGAGATAGAAGCAAAATGTGTTAATGCTCAAATCGCAAAGATGAGCGGTTGGAAGAAAAGAAGTATTTTCTGGGATCTTTCGTACTGGAGCACAAATCTAATTCGTCATAATTTAGATGTTATGTACATTGAGAAGAATGTGTTCGATAATGTGCTCAACATGGTATTGAATGTGAAGGGGAAGAAAAAAGATACATCGAGAACAAGAGATAAGTTGAACGACTATTGTTCTCGTCCATCGCTTCAAGTTGATGACTTGGGAAAGTATCCTAAAGCTTCTTACACACTTGATAAAAAGTCAAAAAATGATCTCTGTGAATGGGTTAAGACTCTTAAGTTTCCAGACGGGTATTTTGAATGTAATTTTGGTGTTTTTATCATGTATTTAATTAGAGTTTTATGTTGATTTCAGTAGTTTTTAATCGAGTTTCGTTGTGTTATTGGTTTGTTTTCTCGTTTTGTTATTTTTTGTGTTTCTTGTTAATTTTATATTTAATTGGGTTAAATGGATTCAATTAATTGGAGGTTTGGTGTAATTTTTGGGTTTTGATATTCAAAATTCTCATTTAATAGGTGGATTAATGATTTGAATTTAAGCTAAGGCATGAAGGCCAAAACTCAAGCCCAGCCTTGCCCATTTGTATGCCCAAATCGGTGGCAAGAGCAAGCTCCAAAAATGGCTAACATTCTGGAATGGTAGCCTAGCCTTGCCCATTTCAGCGCCATCACCATGGGCGCAAGAACGGGCCACGCCTAGACTCATGCCACCCAGCAACTGCAGCACCCTTGGCGCAGGAATGGGCATGCCTGCCTACGCCCAAACTCATGCCACCCAGCAACTGCAACACCCTTGGTGTAGGAATGGGCATGCCTGCCTACGCGTAGACTCATGCCACCTAGCAACTGCATAACCCTTGGTGCAGGAATGGGCATGCCTGTCTGCGCCCACCTCCATGCCACCCAGCAACAGCCTGCGCCCAAGCTTTGCGCCTATTTCCGCGCCCAAGATCGTGCCAAACTTCAAGCCAAGGTGCAATTTCGGGTCAAACCTTTGTCAAACCCAGGAAATCAAGTCTTAAATCCCAATTCGACCCATTTAACCCCAATTAAACTTAATATAAATGGAACACAACTCTCACTTTGTAGAAAAGACTCGTTTTTCCCAACTCTTGCATGGGTTTGGATAAAAGTTCTCTCTCTACTTCTTAGATTTTAATTTCAAGTATTTCCTTGGGTTTGTAAACCTTAGAAGAATTCAAGTACTCCCTTGGATTTAAATTTTCTTTGTAATCTCATTAAAGTATTTGGATTCTCTTTTCAATTTAAGTAAGTTTTCCTTTATTTTCTTCCTTGTTCTTCATTTTCATGCATGTTCTTCATTTTATGAATTTTGCCATATATCGAGTCCTGGATCGTTTTTATTTTGAGTATTTCATATGCTTTATGTTGGATTTTATTTTCATGCATTGTTCTAAGTTGATCCTAGATCTACTCTTCGTTTCTAGATATTTCTCGTGAAGTTTTTAACTTTCACGTCAACTTTTTCTTCTCTTTACATTGGAGTTTTCAATTTTTTCTAAATTGCATTATTTTCAATTTTATGACCATGCATGCATGGTTGTACTCTAGGCTGCTTTAGTTGTACTTGGTGAAACATTGCTTTTACTTCCATATTTTCATTCTTGCTTGTTATTTCAATTTGGGCACACGCACGAGGCATCCGACCAACTTGCATTTTACATTTCCTAGTTAGGTTATTTTCATAGTTTTCATTTATTTTTATTTTCATTTATATTCAAAAAGCTAAAAAAAATTTGATTCACACAAACAATCGAATTTCGATAATACCAAGCCATGACCTACTTTTCTTATTCAACACCACTAAAAACTACAAAACAAAATGGCGCCGTTGTGACTCGGCTTGGTTAAGGTTTTCGATTAGCTTGTAGTTTCTTTGAGTTTCTAGCTTTCTTTTGCATTTGACGCTTTTATTGAGTGTATGCAAAGTCGTCGAACCCTTGGAACTAATTTAACTCCTTATATTTCGAACCCCGAGAGATTAAGGCATTTACGACGTCCCTTGGCTATTACTCAAGACATGGCACATGATCTTCCAAACACTGACCCGTTTCTTAATCCTATCAAGGAGTCATCACGAGCCCATGATCCTCAAAGATCTAATACTCTCACGCCCGTTGTTCACGTCAAGCCTTCCGCACCGAATGATAAAACCGGATTTACGATTTCCCACCCACCACACTCTAGGAAATCAAGGGAGTGATTTTACCACTCATGGACACGCCATGGGCCTACACCAAGGTACCATTCCCCTTCCTCACTCTTCTTATGCTTTCATTTCAAATTCTTATGGTCATGGATGTAACATTCCCAATGTGGGAGGGCATGGTGCAAACCATGTTGGGAATGGGATGAGTTTTAATGCTTTCGGCAACGTGGGAGGTCATGGTGCAAACCACGTTGCTAACAATGCTAATGGAAATGGTCAACCCAACGTGGGAGGGCATGGTGCAAACCATGTTGGGTTCAGTGGCTTCATGGGTATGAACGACTCTTATGGAGGTTATGGTGCTCCCATTTATTTTCTGAACATGCAAAGCTCGACTCCCGGCCCGATTCCTCTCATTTACAACTTCAATCATGCCCCGAATATGTATGTTAATGCTAATGGTGGTGGCCCGGGTTATGGAGGTGCCAATAATATTTTTCACGAGGACACACCCAAGCGTATGCTTTGTTTAGGGGTATGAATTCAAACGCCTAACATATCCCCGCCCGTCCTCACTATGAAAGAAGTGAGCCAAGCCTTCGTGGGGGTGATTCAAGATTTCGTGTCGCCTACTTATAAATATTTGTCAGAAATTCAATAGCTTTCCCGCAAGAGAAACGGAACCCGTGTAGGGTGGCAAAGTTAACTCGAGTCGTCTCTCAAGGAACATACAATTGGAATCTCAAATAGTTTGTTCAATTGCAAATAACACGAAATACTTATATTGGGGGGGGGGTTGATTGTTTTGATTACCTAAGAATGTAAAACGCATGAACAATAATTTAAGCTAAATATATAAGCAATAACTAGAACATATAAATTCGAGAATTAATCTAACACTAGCAAAACAAAAGCAATTATTTAAACTAATTATCCGATCACGAAAAAATAACCAAGCATTAATTAAACTAAGATTATGTATTTCAATATTAGAAACATCTAGAATTGCAATACGGAGTATCCCAAGAACAAATATTGAAACTACTTATAAATCGCATAAAATTAAACTAAGAAAACGATTAAAGAGTTTAGAATACTTGCTTAAACTAAGAAAATGCAGTAGATTCTCCAGCTATTCTGGAGAGGTTGCATGTATCTTGATCGAAGAGTGAATCACGAACTGACTTGAATCTCGATCTTGATCGTCTAGGTACGTTAAGGTGTAAAGTTTTCGAGCCCACAGACTATCAGTAGTGTTGTAGTGTTGTAAAGTATGAGTGGTATCTTTTTTTAATAGACTTGGGAGGGTTTAAATAGTTTTCCTTTGACTTGTAGCATAAGAAACCCTAAAAATCCGATTCTGGGCCGTCACGTCAACGTCGCGTCAAACGATGCGAGCTGGGACTCGATGTCGATGCGTCTGGCATGCTTGCGTCGATTGGGCAGGAGCGTCGATCGACGCACTTCGGATCGACGCTTCAGAGAGTTGCATCGACTTGAGCGTCGATCGACGCACTTAGGATCGATGCTTCAGAGAGTTGCGTCAACTTGGCGTCGACCTATCATCGATCGACGTGGGCAAGGTCGCGTCGACAGAGCGTCGACGCCTGCGTCAATCAACGCAGCGTGCTGCACGTCTCGTTCTCTCGATCCTTTTGCTACTCTTTCACCAGAAAGCTCGTTCTCGACTCTCGAACTTCAAACTTCATCTAATCACGCGCTGAACTTCCCCGGTTACTTAGCTGTAAAGTGAAATACCACAAATAATCACTTGTTTGCATCAATCTAGATCAAAAAGCAGTAAACTAAACCGGAATTATAAAAACACAGAATAATGCTTCAACTATCCAACTTATACCAAAAACAAATAGAAAAACAAACTAAAATACTAATAAAAATAAGGATAAATATGTGCTAATAAACTACCCCACGCTTATTGGTTTGTTCGTCCTTGGACGAACGATAGATTCAAACCATAGCAAGAAATGAGAATCAGTCCAAGCAATGAGTCGTGCGATGCTACATAGACAATCTTGAAAATATAGATACATGCAACGCAACTTCAAACACTCCACCCTTATTACTTTGTCACTCCAAAATCAAATTCATGCATCCTCACAGAAGGGTATTATAAAAGGTGTACTCTCAAAGCACTCGAGTATTTTATGCATGAGATGTGTATACACTCAAATCATACAAGTACAAGCACAATAAAGAAGAACCGAAAATCAATCTCTTTTCAATCGCGAATTAACTGTGTTATCGAACTAAGAATCGGAAAAGGTCTTTTCGGGCTGTAATGTAAGGCTCTTTGGACGGGTATGGAATATATAAGTCGTGTGGCTAATAACTTTCTCAACCCAACCTAATATAATCACGAAGCAATGTGCTTCACCTCGTTCAAAAATAAAAACCTCACTAACACTTATAATGTAGCCTTTAAATGTAGCTATTTCTCAACTCGTAACTCTAAAACCGACTTGAAACTCAAACCACTTAATGACAATATAGAAGCTCATAATATGCTTCTTTTTCAAAGACAACTCTTGCCTTTTAAACATTAGGCTTCATAAATAAACAATTAAACTCAAGCCTTAATTAGCGCGTAGGCAATGACTTAAAACGATTCGACTAGACTCACCATCCTTCTTTTTTTTTCTGTTTTTTTTTTAAATTTTGTCCCTTTTCTAATTTTATGGGATCTTTTTCTTTTTCTTTTTTTTTCGGATGGTGGTCTTTTATTACAAAAATTAATAAAATCATAAGTTCCTAATAAAAATTCCAAAACTCTAATAACCAATATAAATAACGAACTCCTACCCCACGCTTTTAATTGGTTGTAGGAGTCGACTCAAAAACACTCATGGCTATAGGCATGGATTATTTGGCTATGAGAGGCTCAATCGGAATTTATAGTGGCTAATATATATGAATATGACCGGAAATAGGGTTTATATCTGTGCCTTAACCTCATTTTCAAGTCAACTACACACAGCGGTTTCAAAGAGATCTCAAATCAAAACTCATTCAAGTACATGCAATGATGATAAACACTCAGGCTACTCACTGGCTTTTTACATGAAAATCTTTGAATTGGCGCTGTTTTTAAGGTTTTGCGAAATCATTTGCGTCCAAAGACCATTTTACAATATATATAAATAATAAATTTCGAGAAATTCATGCACTTATGCATGCTCAAATGACAAAAATATCAAATCATTCATAGCTAACTTCGACAGGCACGCCATACAAACATAATTCGGCGCAAAAATAGCAATCAATCACGTAAAAAAATTAAATTGTACACAATTTTCAATCAAATACTCAACCATCCCCCCCTCTTAAAAACTCGGCAATCCCCTGATTGCCACAAACGAGCATAAGAAAATAAAAGCAAGGGAGAAAGGGAATAAGAAAACGTCCCTGAAAAATAATGGTCGAATTTCTCCAATTGAAGTTGTGCAATTTCCCGTTGTCTAGAGCCTTGTGATTGGATTTGTACTTGCTACAAAACATATTAAAAACAAACAAACAAATAAACAAACAAAACAAACCTTGCGGTAACGCTTCGAATGGAACTAGCGGTAAGGCCTTGCCGTAGCGAGCTTCCGCTATATAACCGTTAGTTGTCCAGAATAAGCAATTTTATCGTAGTCGCTGCACATCAACACACACATAAATGTACCACGGCAATTGACACAATTTAAAGGGACAAAAACAAAAAGAAAATAAAGAAAAGAAAAAGAAAACTAACTATCGCTTGGGTTGCCTCCCAAGAAGCGCAACATTTAACGTCTCATGCTCGATGTGATTCCATGTGATTAATTTTTAGCCCGTGGGGGCTCCACTAATTCTTCCTTATCAAGATCGCTATTCAGCCCACGTCTCTCATAGAAAGGTTTGAGTCTATGCTTGTGGACTTGGAGTTTCGACTTCTTACTCTCATCGTATAGAGTGGCAACTCCGTACTCATCCATTTCCTTTATTATAAAGGGTCCACTCCATGCGGCCTTGATATTGGTTGAATCAAACTTACGATCGGAATTATATAGCACCAGGTGACTAAACTTGATCTTCTTATCATGAATCTTCTTGTCATAGAACTCGCTCGACTTCTTTTTCTTCATCATCCAATCCTCTCTATATGCTATTCCCTTGTTCCTCGTATGTTTAGAACTCTTATAGGGGTCGAGTGAAACATTTCTCGAACGATTATGTGGTGGCTTCGTCTCTTCCCTTGGCCCAAATTTTGAGCGATCCTGTTGTGGTTTCAACTCCACTTTTGGCTTGATCTTCAGTGCGTCGCTCTCTTGGCGTAATGCAACACTATGACCAGCAATTCCATCTATGATTTCTCCTATGTCAATTCCCAGCAATTCGATCAATTCCTCCCCATTCAAGTGATCCTCGCCATCCTCATCATCAAGCTCGTTCATAGTGCTAATGCTTAGAAGTTCATTCACGCATGAATATACTAAATCAATAGCAGAACATTCGTCTTTCACGAACAGTGTAGGAGCGTTGTTGATTTTGTGTAGCGAAAATGTGACTGTCTCACCCAAAACGGATAAGGTCATCTTCCCATTGTACACGTCAATTAATGTATGAGAGGTGGACATAAATGGTCGACCTAACAAAATAGTATGCTCTGTGCCTTCTTTTGGAACTTCGCCGACATCAAGTATGACAAAATCAACTAGAATTACAAGTTTGCCGACTTGAACTAATACATCTTCAACTATCCCAAGCGGTTGTCTAATTGATAGATCTGCCATCTGTAGTCGCATCGTAGTCGGCCTCATTGTTCCAAGGTCAAATTCTTTATATAGTGAGTACGGCATCAAATTGATTCCTGCACCAAGGTCGAGCATTCCATGTGCCGTTTGCCCATTTCCTGAGGCAATAGTTATGCAAAAACTCCTCGGGTCTTTCTCCTTTTTGGGTAGCAGAACCTTGCAAATGGCGCTCACCTCTTTAGTCAAATCTACTCGTTGTGTCGTCTCCAATCGCCGTTCTCCAAAGACTAACTCCTTGAAAAATTTAACGTATGCGGGCATCGTCTTTATCACATCTAGTAAGGGAAGATTAGTGTTCACGTTTTTCAATAAATTGTATAACTCCATAAACTTCTTGTTTTCTTTCGCTGGACGAAGTCGACTTGGTAAGGGAACATGATCATAACTAGTCAACTTCTTTGGGTGGTCAGTTGCCGAATCGTTCCTTCTTTTCAACGCTCCCGGCACATATGGATTGGTCGATTTATGCATGAGATTGGTCGGTTTGGTTACATCTACTTGTGGTTGGGTATCGGCTTTTTCCGTGTCTTCTTCCTTTTCTAGCTCAATGCCATTATCTACCTCTTTTCCACTTCTTAGCACATGAATAGCCGAGGCGTGTCCCGTTTGGATTGGAAACTTATTTTTCTCCTTCGACAATGTTGTTACAGTCGCTGACAATTTTCCTATAATCATATTTGAATGCTGCTGCCCTTGCTGTACAGCCTTGACTAGTTCATCAAACCTTGACTTGAATTTTGCATTGAGATTCGTTATTTGCTTATTCACTTCTGAAGTTAATTGCGTGAGTCCTTCTCGATTTCGTACAGTCTCCGCTACTTGGTTTTGTTGCCATACTAAAAGTTGATAATTTTCTTGCATAGACACAGGCACATGCGCTTGTCCGGGGCCATTTTTGGAGTTTGGATGATTGGGAAGTCCTGTATGATACGTATTTCCTGCTGGAGGTTGAGGCTTGAAATTTTGAATAGCCTTGACCTCTGTTTCTTCAAAAATAGTCGTACACACGCTCGCTACATGTCCTTGCATTCCACGTCGTGCACATGACTCAACAGTCTTCTTCGATAAATTCATATTCGCCATCTTTGCTTTTAGTGCAGCCAACTCCTTGGCCATCTCTTCGAACTCTATATCTCTCTTGTTTGGCATCTCAGAGACTTCTTTTGCCATAATCGTTCGTGGTCGAGAATTAGTTTGTCTCGATTTCTCGCTCAACTTCTCAAACAGTTGCTTGGCCTCCGTTGCTGTCAAGTATCCAGAATCTCCCCCAGCAGCTACTTCTACGTTATTTTTGTAGGAGTCCAAAAGTCATTCGTAGAAAAGTTGATTTACCATTCCTGGAGAGTTGTGATGATGTGGGCAAGCCTGCAGTAGTGGTTTGAAATGTTCCCACGCTTCGTGGAGCAACTCCCCATCTTGCTGGACAAATTTTGCTATTTGTCTCCTAATGTGGCCCGCCGTCTGTGCTGAGTAATACTGATTTATGAATTTGTCGCTAACCATGGGCCAATCAATCAGAGATCTCGGTTCTAGTGATAGTATCCAAGATTTGGCTTTATCCTTCATGCAGCTTGGAAAGCACACCATTTGAAGGTCTTTGTGATGAAGTCCCAAAGATGGGATCCTACTAACTTCAACATAAAGTTCCTTAAGAAAAGTCAGTGGGTCTTCTTTGGCGAGACCATGAAATGTCGGGAGGATGTTGATTATATGAGGTTTCAGCTCGAAGTCTCTTGTAGTTCTACCCAACACAATGGCAGAATTATAGGGACCCACTTGAGGAGTCGTGAACTCTCTTTGTCTTGGTTTGCGCGCCTCCCGTTGGTATCTCTCTTGATTATTGGGCCTCGCGTAGTTTCTATCGTACTCGTTCCTCTCATTGTGGTGGTTATTGGCGAGCCAGACGTCAACCTGTTCGTCTCCATTTATAAGATCTCTCAGAATAATTATCTTGGTCATGGTGGTGGCGATTTCTATTTCCTCCTCCTCGTCCTTCATTCTGGTCCATCATATTCCGTTAAATATTCTCCCAGTACTCTCGAGGTTGTGCCGGTCCGTTGGGGTGAATTGGTTCACTCCCGTACTCGTTTCTTTGTCGTATAGGTGGGTTCCTTGGTGGTTGATCGTTTTCGTTGTTGTGGATAGGATTGTTTAGCCTCAACATTGTTTGAAGAACTGGATCATGAACCAAATCAGTGGGTGCAGACGATTCGCTTTCGGATATGTGAAAAGGTCTCACTTGGTTGGAACGATGAATATCGTCGATGAATGGTGTAAGTTCTGGTCTAAGTGATCTTCGACCTTGCATACACTCAACAGCACATTAAACGCATCGACTAGAGAAAATTATACAAATAGACGGCTAAAAAGAAAATAAAACGAACAAACATATTTTTGAAACATTTGTTATGTTCCCCGGCAACGGCGCCAATTTTTTGATTCAACCTTTTGTGTCGCCTACTTATAAATATTTATCAGAAATTCAATACACTAGTACAAAAATAGGATTCAAGAACAGGGATTTAAGAAGGCCTCAAGAGGCGGTGTTTTTAAATGTCAGGCGGTGAAATTTTTGTAATAAAAGTGTCACACACTAGAACGTCTTTTTCAAAGACGTTCTGGTATACTGGATATCCAGAACGTCGTTAAAAAGACGTTCTGGTATATTAGATATTCAGAACGTCGTTAAAAAGGACGTTCTCGTATGTTAAATATTGAAAACGTCTTTAAAAATGATGTTCTCGTATGTTAAATATCGAAAACATCTTTAAAAACATCGTTCTGCAAAGTATTATTCAGAACGCCTTTAAAAAGGCGTTCTCGTATGTCATATTATTTTTGTATTAAAATATACCCACAAAATCAATTTTTTTAATTAAGAAATAAAACCAATAACCCTTATCTCCTTCCTCTCCCGATCCATCTCTGAAAAGAAATTCAATCGAAACCTTCTTCTTCCTATATTCCACCACCACCACACTCCGCCGGCGCCGCACTCAAACCCTAGCCACCACCACTCTGAGCAAGCACGAGCCCAAGGACAACACGTTCTCCTGAGCAGCACTTCGCTAGGGTTTGACGGCTGGCCTCCCCTGCTTGAGCACCAGCTCCAGCGCCTCCCACCTTGGAATCCCAGCGGTGACACCACCACCACCTCCGCAGCCGCAACTGCAGGATTCTCATTCAACTCGCCGCGCCGCAGCTGCTGGACGGCAGCGGCTACCACAACCCGTATTTGACTAGTTCTTCACAGAGGGGACCCCTTCAGTCCAGTAACACACCTTCGCTTCGTGCTTGGATGGATCCATCACCCATCTTCGCCCCCGCCGACCACCCAGGAGCACCTCTGCCGGTATACTCCGGCGGCATCGGATATTTTTTCTTTTCGATTCCTTTTTAGATCTTCATTTCTTCTGGTGTGTTTTTTGATTGTTATGAAGTGTGTAGATTTGTTTTTTATTGGTTTATTTTCATATGTATATTGTTCTTGGCGTGTTTTTAGTTTTTTTTTTCGGGTGGCCGTTCATAGATCTATTTTCTTTATGGTTTGATTAGTTTTTTTTATTTTTTTTGTGTTTATTCATGATACAGTTGGATGCATGTTGTTCAAAAAACCAATGCGCAGTAACGGCTTCAGACTAATTTGTTGTTACTGAAAAATTTTTTTTAATAATAAATAAAATTAATAATGCAGGTGAAGAAATTCTGGTGGAATTTGTACAGAAGCTCAAGGCAAGTAAGGAATCGGGGCAGAAAGAGGAGGCAATGTGGTCCGATTTCAGCCAACGTATATTTACACTTATGCCCTCGACCAGGCCTTACGTTTTCCGGGATTTCAGTGATATAGCTGATCATGTGAGTGATTTTAGCGATATAGCCATTGTGATTATTTTTGTGTTCTAAAATAATATTATACAAACTTACTTGAAAAATATAACCATGCAGGGTGCGGCTGCATTTGAGACGATTAGAGATATAAACGCAGCTTCGCGTCTCATATGCGACATGTCTGGTGCGACTCTAGACGATCCTCTGTTCGAGCGGTACAAGAAGTTAGGGTGCTCTATATCTCCGGTCGAAAAAGATGCAGATGATTATAAAATGATAGCCAATCAAAGTCGGAGAAATTGTACGGCTTTTGTATAATTATCCTTTTTTTTTCTCGTTTGATCAGAGAACAGTGTTTTTAGAAGTGTTTTGTGTTTTCAGAGTTATGGAGTGACGATCGATGATGTGTTTGCTGTGAAGTTGAGCGCGGGCCTGTCGCTTGACGAGATCATGAAGCTGCCGAACAAAGTCCTACTGCGGTGTGGTGGCGTATCGAACTTTCTTGATTTGTTGTTTGATTTTGAAGTATATGATTATTAATGGTTTTGGTTGTTCTTATGTATATGATTAACGGTTTTGATTGCTTAGGCACTCGTAGTTCGAATCTGTTGCGGCATCTCGAGAAGGGATTTTTGTCTGCGGTGTGTTTTCTCCCAGCCCCTGGTTACATGGTAAGATGATGAGATATTAGTGCTACTTCGTTTTTCTTTCTTTTTTTTTTTTGTTGTTTTCTGTTGTATTATTATTAGGTTAGTTACTCTTGAGGTTTGAGCTAATTAAAAATAAAAAATGGAAAAAATTGACTTCCAAAGTTACAAAATTACAAAAAAAACCCTAGATTTTAAAAAATTTCCTCATATGAAGCCCAAGGGTAAAATTTCCTCCAGTTAATTGTTTTTGTTTATACACAAACACCACGTGTGCAAAATGAAGCCTCTAAAGTAGGGCTGACAAACATTTTTCTAAATCTGCTTACATTCATGTAGTGTTTTATGATGTCGTGACTATTAGAACTTTACATAGAATAATAATGTGAGATGTGGTATGTACTTACAGATATAATTAATGGAATAAAGTAATCGTTATTTTCTTTTCTTTTTCTAACTTTAAAAAAAAAAATATATACTGTCACTTATACATTGTAAGAATTATATGATGATGTGTGTGCAGATAATAAGGATTTCTTGGCTGATATTAATGAGGAGGATAATTTGATTGAGATTTATATTTTCATGGGATCAATCAAGTGTTCAAATTTTTGTATTTAGTCCCCAAGAAATTAAAAGACAAGGAATCAAAACTCTTGATCATGAAGAGATCCTTAGGTTGGTGAAGTTGACTTGGTCAATGTTGGGCATCACAGAGAGGCTGCATCATGCATTATTTTCCTGGGTGCTATTTCAACAGGTATAAATTATCCGGCACAACTTTATATTTCAGTAGTGATTGACAGATTCTTTCGTTAGTAATTGTCTCTGGCCGCCAGAGTCATTTGAATATAGTTGACTCACAAACATGTTTCTGAAATGGCTTCAGAAACGTTTAATATGCTTCATGCTTTAATACAGTAGATATGTAGGTGAAATCTAACAAGATGAATTGGTTTGGCTGGACGTAAAGTTTTCATTTTTGTGATATTCTTTCATTTTGGATCAATGATGGACAATTGACTCATACATCATCATTAAGATGCTACTCCTGATAAAGTTTCAAATGGATTTTCTTTTCATGCAAGTTTGTTGCAACCGAAGAGGCAGTATTATTGGACTATGCAGTTTGTGAAGTCGAGAAGGTTCTATCTGCTAAAGGTTATAAGGATAATGAAATGGCTTACATGACGAGCTTGACGTGTTCCACTAGTGGCAATGCAAATAAATTGAATTTGCTGCAGTTTATCTTTTTGTCAATTAGCTCATGGTGCGACAGTAAATTGCAGGATTATCATCTACATTTTAGTCAGGTTTTCTCCTTTTATAACTTGACACTACCAATCACTTGTTTTTTGGTTTTGTGTTGTTTGAGTAACCTGTAAACTGTAAAGTGTTCCAATTTGAAATATTCTGTCTGAAGGGATCTACATTTTTCAGAAATCGTCGTTCTTTGAGAAGGTGTTGATGATGGGATTCTCCACTGGGATAAAAGGCTTCGTTCCTCTTGGAAATATCCAGGTAACAATACTGCAGATTAAACATAATCATATTATTCCGTATAATTTAAAACTGAGAACTTTCATATACACTATTTAAACACTGTAACTTACTGGCATCTAGTCATCTCTATTTTTCTAAGTGGATTAGATTGCAATAAGTTTTAAATTCATATTTCTCCTTTCACTTGGTAGCTATTTTTTTCAAATCACTATAGTTTCTTTACATTTTGATTTCCAAATTCTTACCAACGAGTTCTCTTGCAATACTGTAGCTTCCCTCTCACTATTAAATCTTTTTTTTCATTATTCTTCAAATAATTTTGGCATCCTGGCAGTTTACAGGATCTTACCATCCTAATGAAATTGCGGCTGAAAAGATCAAAATGTATGTTGAGAAGACTTTGGATGCTGCATGCAAGAGGGTAAGCCGACTGTGTAAATTAGAAACCATTAACTTATGTGATTGTTATTGATGACAAAGATGATATCCTATATGTCTCAGGTCAGAAGTCTTACTGCTATTGGGTCTTTTAAAATAAGATACATCCGCTGGCTATCCTTGCATGTGAATTAAGATTAATTTCTGAGAAGGATCTCTCTGTATTCAGCCCAGTTCTTCATCGTTGGTATCCTGAATGTGCTATGGTCTCTGCCAAAATGTTGCACCAGTTTTATGGTGACAGACTGGTCTGACTTTGATGAACATTGACTGTGTTTTCTACATGTTTTCATATTCTATTCATCAGTTAGTTGTTGATTACGTTTCTTTGTTTCTTTTATGTCTTAGAAACCGTTTATCAAGGATATTACATGCCTCACTAAGGATGTCAGGAAAGGGCTTCCCGCGGCTTATGAATTGGAAACTTGGCTTATTAAACTCTATTCTTCAGCTTGTAAAGAAAACTACTCGCATTATGGCCTAGAATTGGAGCATTATCCGGTTCGTTTCTCCCCTCTTTCTGGAATCCATGGACATTTAGATTATGCTATGTAAATCGTTATCTTTTTTTATGGAATGAATTTCTTGAAATAAGTAATGTATGATACTATTTGAATTTCTTGTCTTAGTTATTGCAGCATTTATTGTCTGTATAAAAGAAAGAACCACTACAAGAATTGAGGTTAAGAGGGAGGACAAAAGTCCTGCCTATACAAGTTCTTTTCATTACTTTCGGTCTATTGGGAGGACATGTCGTCCCAAAGTTGTCGTCCCTATAGCTAAGAGGTTATAGTTATATAGGAACGACAATTGTCGTTCCTAAAACCCATAAACTTATAGGAACGACTTGTCGTGCCAATATTTGTCCTCCCTATTGTGTTCCAAATATTGGAACGACATTTTCTCCCAATTTTGGCATTTCTAATGGGACTAATAGGCGCGACTTGTCGTGCCAATATCTGTCCTTCCTATTGTGTGACACATATTGTAACGACATGTCCTCCCAATTCTGACGTTGCTAATGGTTTTATGTAATGAAAAAAGTCGTTGCAAATGGTCCTTACTATTGGTGTTACACATATTGCAACAAAATGTCCTCCCAATTATGACGTTCCTAAAGGATTATTGCATCAAAAAAAGTCGTTGCTATAGGTTAAATTACTTCAAATAATTTTTGGCGATCCAATTGCTTGTCGCCAAACATGATATTGCGAGCTAAATAAACCGATACAAATTCTGAAACAATAAACTTTTWTAATTAACCCAAAATAATCACAATCCAATCGAGTAAACAAACTAGTTGGAATGTCAAGCTCAATTGCCCAATAAGCAAGTTTCTTACCAACTATACAATAAACAAATGTACAAGATGAAAACACACTTTTAAGCAAATAGATAATATCAAGTCGTGGGACAAAACAAAAATATTAGTTCCATCAAGCAAAAGGTTCACTTCAAATTACCAAACTAACATGAGGATCAATCATGTTCGTCCGCATTAAGTGCCGCTTGAGCATTAGAATCCACAGCGTCTTCCTTCTCTATCCCAACTTCAGCTCGGATGAATCTCACTAGCTGTTTGCACAAAATCTAAGCCGAGTACTGAGCAACACGAGTACAAATAACTCAAGTGCTCCATTATCTTTTTCTGACGTTCACACTGTGAGGAAAGAACATCCAGTAAAAATATAATAGAGAAATTAATAAATTATATATATATATATATATATATATATATAATATTTGATTAGATTTAGTATCGAAAGATGACCTTTTCTTTCTGAAGGGCCTGGAGTTCTCTTTGAAATTCTTCAAGATATCTCAAAGACAAATCAYTTTCATCCCATGTCATGTCATTTAAAATAGCCTCCTCGACTATAGATTTCATTCTTAATCTCTGGATCTCTTTTTTCACCTCGATAAATTGATTCTTCCTATCAGATCTCCTCTTCCGCAAAGAAAGAGTTGGAAATCATTAAGGTACAAAAATCAATATAAAAATCAAGTTCAGCCTTCAAGCTTCCAATGTTTTGTTCAGACTACACAAAGAAAGACCATCCATTAAGGTACAAAAATCAATATAAAAATAAACAAACAATCGAACTTCATTTCCTTATTTAATCAATATAATCAAATCATACTTGATTCCTTCCACTCTTAAGAGTTTCAGCATTATAGTAACTGATAATATGCTTTCATCCCAAGCAAGACTTGGAAATCATTCAAATTTTATCGGCATTCAGATATCAGATGCTGATTAAAGTTATGAACGAAGCTAAGTGTGAGTTGGCACATCGAATGAAGAAAGGAGCTTAAAAACCTCATTACAGTGCAATCAGAAAYTAAAGACATTTAACAAAACATTTTCATCGTATCCCTGACCTACCTAATGTGTACTGGCCGCTCCCCCATTGCAGAGCAGGTGGCAGCAAGCTCGGCCTCAGCACCAGCAATTTCCTGCCTCAGCTGAGCTCTACTCTTGTTTGCTTGGTCTACTTCTCTTCTATAAAACTCTAAACATTCTTGTTCGAGTTCAAGCAACATCTCGTCCTTTTCTGCATCACTTTCCCCAACCTCGGCCCATATTATCTGGTAGGTTTATCAACAGAATTTGCACAATCATAAGAGATACAATCTTGATCAACTAGAATTAAAAAATAAAAAAATAAAAAATTTATATACCTGCAGTTCGTTTGAAAGAGACTCACATGCTGTTTCCATTTTCAAAAGCAGGTGGCTTTAAACTGGTGATATTTTACGTTATTAAACCTGCAAGTAGAAGCAACTAATGAATTACAAGCACGATAAATATCCAAATATAGTCCTCTTGAATTTCAAACTCGACCAATATCAAGAAGCAAAGTAATATGGAGTGTATGCAGGAGAAACAAAAAGTATGATCCAACCTATTGTAGCCAAGTCAAACAAAGTGTGGATGTCATATTCCAATACAAAACTGCAATACAATCTAACAGCTAAAAAGATAGTTGTATGCTCCTGGGATT
>BMAC01000227.1:151696-205238 GCA_014905375.1 Phtheirospermum japonicum | reverse complement strand
TTTCCTGCCGGCAGGAAAGTGTAGAAAATAATTTTTTTTTAATTTTTATATATATAAACTCTATTTACACACTTTCCTGCCAGCAGGAAAGTGTAGAAAATAATTTTTAATTTTAATTTTATATATAAAAACTCTATTTACACACTTTCCTGCCGGCAGGAAAAGTGTAGAAAATAATTTTTATTTTTAATTTATATATATATAAACTCTATTTACACACTTTCCTGCCGGAAGGAAAGTGTAGAAAATAATTTTTAATTTTAATTTTGAGTCAAAAGGGGTGTCATGAGCTCTCCTTTTTAATCGCATTTATTTTTAATTTTTTATTTTTTTTAATTTCGAGTCGAAAGGGGTGTCCTGAGCGTGCAGGGGACCGCTTCGGTCATCCTACGGCCGTAAAGAAAAAAACGAGTAGAAATAAATGAAAATCCAATGAAAACCGCACAAAAGTTACAAAACCTAAAACTAACAAAAACAACGTACAAAAAGGTACAAATCAATGATAATTAAACCATAATTATAGTAGTGTTACAATACTAATCAGAATCGCTATCTCTTAGATCATCATTTATTTCATCTTCACTCGTGATATGATCTTGTTGTTCAACATGTTCGTACTCGACGAGGGTGTCATCCTCCATGTCATCATCATCGCTGTACATGTCAGATGATGTAGATGTACTTGAAGATAGACCATGAGTTTCAACAATGTGGTCAGGCGACATGTCATCTTGATGTAGCTTTATGTGCTCGAGATTTCCAAGATCAACAAAAAGTGTGAATTGTGAAGAGTTGTCAGGGTGCAGCAGATCTACTTCAGTCAAAGAGTCCGTCGATGAACCAGCCTCCACATTATGGTGGACTTCATGGACAATCTTCCATCTTGCAGGGCGGGCAGGATCCTTAGTATAAAACACTTGTCTGGCTTGCGTCGCAAGTATGAACTGGTCGTCTTCGTAACCTTCAGTACCAGTGTCTATATTTATGATGTTTCTGTCATGCATCACATGTTGATGATCAGATTTAAACCACTTGCATCGAAATAGAACAACTGATAATTGATCAATGTAGTGAAGTTCTATAATGTCTTTCAAAATGCCATAATACATTTCTCCTCCCATTCCAGGCACTGACACACCACTATTTTGCGTTAGTCGATGAATGTCTCGATCATGAGTCAAGAAACGAACCCCATTCACTACACATCCAACATATAATTGGGCCAACTTATCACATCCACACGCCAACACATACACTTCTTTATATACTAACTGGGGGTTATAGTACACCTGAAGTTCGTGAAAAGAAAATATACATTATATAGTAATAGTATTATCATCAAATCTATTAAGTTTACATAATTGAGATTCATTTTATATACGTTTGTTGGATTAGCACTTACCTTTCTGTAAAACCAATCTGCAAATTCTTGTTTGTGTTGAAACTCTAAGTCACTAAAAATTAGATTACATAAAATTATAGAAAGGAAGAGAATTGATTCACACCTTTTTCGATTTTCTCAAAATTTTTTTGCCATTATTGTTGATATTGCTACTATTGTTGTTGATATTGCTGCATTGTGCTTGATATTGATGATGTTGACATTGTTATATTATTGTTGTTGTTGTGGAGAGTGTTTGGAAAAAGTTTGGAGAAAGATACTAACATTCCGAATGAAATGGTACTCTGTTGGGTGTTAAAGAATTTGTGAGCTATTGGGAAGATATTTTAAACTTATTGGGAGGACATGTCCTTCAAATATGTAAGACATTAATTCGTTTGGATGGGTATTTATTCACGGTTGGTCAAGGTAATTAAATACTCTTTTTTGGGACGACTTTACATCCTATAGGAAGGACAAAATGTCGTCCCTAAAGGTAGAACATATAGGGACGACTTATTATACCTGTAGGAAGGACAAAATGTCGTCCCTAAAGGTAGAACATATAGGGACGACTTATTATACCTGTAGGAAGGACAAAATGTCGTCCCTAAAAGTAGAACATATAGCAACGACATTTTATCTATTGGGAGGACAAATGTCCTCCCAATAGGTAACAAAACCTATTGCAAGGAGTTTTGGATGTCGTGCTTATATGTCCTACCAATAGGGACGACACGAATGTCCTCCCAATTTTGTCCTCCCTCTTAACTTCAATTCTTGTAGTGAACAGTTAGTTCTTGAATTTTGTTATTGTACAAAATAATTTTAGTTGGACTTGTAGAAAAGTCAACGTGAGTGCACGGATACAACATGCTAGTTTTGTGCACTTGTCGTTCTGAACTGCATTCGTTGTGTGTAAACTACCTATGCTTGTCAATGGCAATGATTGACGTCATTGAAAAAATTATGGAAGTTGTATTTTTCCACTTTTGCCGCATTTATTATCTGTAATTCATTGCAGCTTTATGATAGTATATGCTCTTTCATGGATCATGAAATTTTCGAGGATTACATGCGTCTCAACTTTAAAAACTTTCTTATAAAGATCCTCTATACTTTATCCATGAACTTCCTCCCAAACAATTCCTGGATTACATATTTCTCAGCTTTATGTTTGTCTCACATTGCTTTTCGGAGATCATTCATGATACTTGATGCTCTGTATCCTCACCCTTCTTTGCTTCTCTTCCCAGATTGCTGAAATTTCCAGGTCCATCATTCTTGATTAGGTAGTTGCGCAACAAGAAAGAATTCTGGAATGGATTGGACGTGCTTTTGATCTTGAGGCATGTCTTGCAATTTGTATCTGGCTCAGTACTATGTGACATAGCAAATAAATTAATTGTATGTCCATTTATGGGGTCCTTTTCATTGATTTTCTTCAATTTTTTCACAGGCAAACATGAAAATTGTAAACACAGTGTTACCGGATCTATTCTCGTTGCTTGAAATTATTTGTTTTTCTTGTATTTTCAGAACTGGGAACCTTTATCATCTCAGCAAAAGCAGGCTGCTTCAGCAATTGAAGTGTTTAGAATCATAGAGGAGGTACACATTGCTTCTATTATGCAAATTATAATATTTTTGTCTCAATTTTTGCTGCTTTTTCCCCTTTATCCTGGTTCCTTCTTGATGATGATTTGAATTTGGACTCTCTAAAACTTTGGGCAAGCTTTTGCTCAAGCAGGCAAAGATCCAGGCTGCATATTCCGAAAGAGAGATGATTTATGTCATGCTAGGAAATTGAGGCTAGACAAAAGCGGAGTTTAACTGGATCACCAAGTGCATCTGTCTCACCACAAAGCGATGCCGGAACTAATAGGGGCTATGGAGCCAGATCTTATGGTATTTCTCATCGTGGAGTACGAGGTAATTTTATTTCTCGTCGTAGATATGATATTTGTTTTCTAGTTTTCTTTACTGAGGGTTAATCACATCTGTCTTAGTAAACACTGTGTCCACTTATTAATGATTAAGTTCTCTCATTTCTATACCACTTATTAAATATTTATTGTTTCTTAAGTACTTTGAATGTAAGGTATAAAGTTCCATATGTAATGTAGTTTGGAGTTACTATGCGGTCCTGATGGTGAGATTCCTGAAAAGTTAAGAAATTTAGAACCGCGACTTATTCAGCATATTAGCAATGAGATAATGGACATGGATCCCAATGTCCGTTGGGATGATATTGGTATGTCACAATTCAAGATTTCATAATTTTAGAGAAAATATGTATCCTCTAGGAGGTCTGACTTGTTTTTTTTTTCTCTTCATTTGTGTTGTGAAAATTGTTAGCTAGTTTGGATTATGCAAAAAAATGTGTCACTGAGATGGTGATATGGCCTTTACTGCGTCCTGACATATTCAAAGGTTCCCGTTCTCCAGGCCGTGGTCTTCTTCTATTTGGACCTCCTGTAAGTATGTAATATTAAATCAAAGATGTTTGGTGCAACAACAATCTTGCCGCTTAATTATGTTTGTTCCTTTGCTTTAGGGAACTTGTAAAACTATGATAGGAAAAGCTATAGCTGGAGAGGCTAAAGCGACTTTTTTCTACATATCAGCCAGCTCTTTGACAAGTAATTGGGTATGTATTTCTGAATTAAGATCTTAAATATCACCCCTGTTCCTATGTTATAACTTATAAGTGGATTTCTAAATAAGAAAGGTTATGATCTTATTTACCAACTGATGGTGCAATTCCGAAGCAGACCAAGCATTGACATTCTGTCTCAGGTATAATAAGTAGCTCTTGCTATTAACAAGTTTTCGATGAACTGAACTGTTAAGAAGTTTTTGCTATTGGCAAAAATAAGAAACCATTACGCATTCAATATTTATTGAAGCGAAAGTAAGAAGGTGAACATGAATCCAGTAGGCGATTGAAAACACAATTCCTCATCGAAATGGAAGGCTTTGACAGTGGGAGGGAGCAGATTCTATTAATAGGTTTTTGATGAACCCGTTTATTTCAATGTTTTTAGGCTAAACACATTACATCACAAGCAATTTTACTAGATGAGATCTATGACTTGGTGAAATTGACTATATTTTTCTTGTTTTTAATGAATTTAATGAATTTGATGTATTTGTTGGCACCTGCTTTCATTTAATTTTTTTTTTACTACTTTCTAAAACGGTTATTCAAAAACCCATTCTAGAAAGTATACTTTCCAGAAAGCCTATTTTTGGAGGCGTTCTGGAAAGTACTTTCCAGAACGCGTGTTTTAGAGACGTTCTGGAAAGTATACTTTCCAGAACGCCTGTTTTTCGAGACGTTCTAAAAAGTATACTTTCTAGAACGTCTTTTCTAGAGACGTTCTATAAAGTATACTTTCCAGAATCCCTTTTTTAGAGACGTTCTGAAAAGTATACTTTCCAGAACGGGCGAAACCTGTAAAACCGACTTTCTAGAACGGCTGAAATATTTTTCAGAACGTCTCTGAAAATCGTTCTTGAAAGTCTGATAATCAAGAACGCCTCAGCTGGGCGTTCTTGATTGTCAGACTTTCAAGAACAGCTTCATACAGAACGCCTCAGCAGGGCGTTCTGGATTTGCAGAAACAGGCGTTCTTAAAAGCTGTTTCTGCACTAGTGATAGCTTGCCCGCAAGAGAACGGGATCGCGTGTAGGGTGGCAAAGTTAACTCGAGTCGTCTCTCGAGGAACATACAATCGGAATCTCAAATAGTTTGTTCAATTGCAAATAACACGAAATACTTATACAACTTGGGGGGGGGGGGGGGGGGGGGTGGTGATTGTTTTGATTACCTAAGAATGTAAAACGCATGAACAATAATTTAAACTAAATATATAAGCAATAACTAGAACGTATAAATTCGAGAATTAATCTAACACTAGCAAAATAAAAGCAATTGTTTAAACTAACTATCCGATCACGAACAAATAACCAAGCATTAATTAAATTAAGATTATGTATTTCAATATTAGAAACATCTAGAATTGAAATACGGAGTATCCCAAGAACAATTATTGAAAATACTTATAAATCGCATAAAATTAAACTAAGAAAACGATTAAAGAGTTTAGAATACTTGCTTAAACTAAGAAAATGCAGTAGATTCTCCAGCTATTCCGGAGAGGTTGCGTGGATCTTGATCGAAGAGTGAATCACGAATTGACTTAAATCTCGATCTTGATCGTCTAGGTACGTTAAGGTGTAATGTTCTCGAGCCCACGGACTATCACTAGTGTTGTAGTGTTGTAAAGTATGAGTGGTATCTTTTTTTGACAAACTTGGGAGGGTTTAAATAGAATAAGAAACCCTAAAAATCCAATTATGGGCCATCACGTCGACGTCGCGTCGATCGACGCGAGCTGGGACTCGGTGTCGACGCGTCTGGCGTGCTTGCGTCGACTGGGCAGGAGCGTCGATCGACGCACTTAGGATCGACGCTTCAGAGAGTTGCGTCAACTTGAGCGTCGACTGACGCACTTAGGATCGACGCTTCAGAGAGTTGCGTTGACTTGGCGTCGACCTAGCATCCATCGACGTGGACAGGGTCGCGTCGTTAGAGCGTCGATGCCTGCGTCGATCGACACAGCTTGCTGCACATCTTGTTCTCTCGATCCTTTTGCTAATCTTTCACTAGAAAGCTCATTCTCCACTCTCGAACTTCAAACTTCATCTAATCACGCACTGAACTTCCCCGGTTACTTAGCTGTAAAGTGAAAAACCACAAATAATCACTTGTTTGCATCAATCAAGATCAAAAAGCAGTAAAATAAGCCGAAATTATAAAAACACGGAATTATGCTTAAACTATCCAACTTATACCAAAAACAAATAGAAAAACGAACTAAAATACTTATAAAATTAAGGACAAATATGTGCTAATCAGGGGGCCACTATTGTCTTGTATATCTCTTCATCCCGAGGTAATGGCTATTGATATTTGTTCCCTTTATTTTGCTCGGCTTCCGATCTTTCATGGGTTTGCTAAAGAGGATCCTCTCCAATTCATCCGGTAATTTTTATGGCATGTCTCGAGTTTCCACTGCCCGAATATGATGATCTTTGAGCATCTTCAACTCCATTGTTTCTCATATGCTCTTCAAGATAAATCATTATCGTGGTTCATGGGTATTCCCCCCAACTCCATTCATACATGGGTACGAGCTATCAAAAACTTTCTTGGATCATTACTACTCTATGGAAAAGACGACCGAGTTGAGGGTTAAGATGATTTCGTTTAAACAAATGAAAAATGAGTCCTTTCACTCCGCTTGGAATCGTTTCCAAGATCTTCTCAATAGTTGTCCACATCATCGCATGCCGAAGGAGCTTTTAATTCAAACTTTATATGAGGCGTTGGACCCACATTTCCAACATATGGTGGACACATCGGCGGGGGGTATTATGGCGGTTCATCCTCCCCAAGTGCTTCTCAAGGTTTTCACCACTCTAGCCGAAAATTTTCAACAAAAGTCTTCTCGGGCATTGTATTCTAATGCCAATGAAGTGAGTAAAGCTTCTTCTCCTAGAGAGCTTGAGTTGGAAAAGGAAGTAGAAGCTATGAAGACTCAAATGGCTAAATCGTCAAGCTCAAGTTCGGATCCCCCGTGCGCGTCATGTGGAATGATTGCATGATACCACTTATTGTCCGTCAAACCCCTCTTTCTATATGTCGATGACTCAATCGGAGGAGGTATGTGGGGTTCAAGGGTATCAAGCGGGACCTGGTATTGCCAAGCCTTCTTTTTCTCGTCCAACGAATCATAATCCTCCATATCATCCGAGCAACCGCATTTTGGTGGGATAATTTCATTTATGATACATTATGTTGGCCACTTTCCAGAAAAGGTACGTGATGTTGGCCAGCATCAAACTACATACATTAAGTTGGCAAATTTATCAAATTTGGTACAAAAAAAAGCCCAATCGGGCTTTGATGCTTACATGGCATGATTTAATCATTTCTTATCATTTTTAATTTAAAATTTAATTTATAAATTAATTTAATTTACAAATTAATTTGAAAACTAATTTCTTATCATTTTTAATTTAAAAATTAATTTAAAAATTAATTTCTTATCATTTTAAAATTAATTTAAAAATTAATTTAATTTAAAAATTATTTTAAAAATTAATTTCTTATCATTTTTAATTTAGAAATTAATTAAAAAATTAATTTCTTATCATTTTAAAATTAATTTAATTTAAAAACTAATTTCTTATCATTTCTAATTTAAAAATTAATTTCTTATCATTTTTAATTTATATATTAATTTGAAAATTAATTTCTTATCATTTTAAAATTAATTCAAAAGTTAATTTAATTTAAGAATTAATTTAAAAATTAATTTCTTATAATTTTTAATTTAAAAGTTAATTTCTTATCATTTTAAAATTAATTAAAAAGTTAATTTAATTTAGAAATTAATTTCTTATCATTTTAATTTAAAAATTAATTTCTTCTCATTTTAAAGTTAATTCAAAAATTAATTTAATTTAAAATTAATTTTTAAATTAATTTTAAAATGATAAGAATTAATTTTTTAATTAATTTTAAATTAAAAATGATAAGAAATTAATTTTTATATTAATTTTTAAATTAATTTTAAAATGATAAGAAATTAATTTTTAATTAAATTAATTTTTAATTAATTTTTAAATTAAAAATGATAAGAAATTAATTTTTAAATTGAAAATGATAAGAAATCAGTTTTTGAATTAATTTTTAAATTAAAAATGATAAGAAATGATTAAATCATGCCATGTAAGCATCAAAGCCCGATTTGGCTTTTTATGTACCAAATTTGATAAATTTGCCAACTTAATGTATGTAGTTTGATGCTTGCCAACATCACGTACCTTTTCTGGAAAGTGGCCAACATAATGTACCAAAAATGAAATTTTCCCGCATTTTGGTTATGCTACTCCAAATGCAGGACAATCTCGTCTGTCTATTCCGATGAATGCTCCTACTCCATCCCCCGATCCAAATATCTTGGCTATTATGCAATAATTTCAATCTTTGTCCATTACAGTGGCTTCATTGGATGCTTGGTTTGATGCTAGGTTCAATGATCTTGAGGCCACGACGAATGGGTTGAACACTAAAGTGGGGAAATTGGCAAGTGACGTGAATATGCTAAAGAAAGTTTATGAGAAAGGAAAATTTCCAAGCCAACCATCACAAGCCCATGCGGTCACGGTCCTTGGAAGTGATGGGGTGGTTGATAATAATGTTTCCCTGCCATCCAAGGAGGAAGTGGTATCTATCCCGAGTGTTTTTAATCTTTCCGATTCTACGCCCGTGGGAACCAATTTAGCAAGGGAACTTCCTGATGGCCTACACAAGTTTTCAAATCCCTACAATGAACCAATTTCTAAGGCCCCCATGCCCTATCCATCCTGGCTACAAAGTACTAATAAGGACGACCAATTTAAAAAGCTCCGACGTATAAGACGCCATCCGGAATCTTCTCGCTTACACGAAGTTTTTTAAGGAACTTTCGACCAAAAAGCTTAAGAGTGCTATGGAGGAGATGGTTTATCCATCTAAGGAGGCAGGTGTGGGTTGTGACCCTTCTCTCTTGATTCTTAAGAAGGCGGACCCCGACCCCTTTTGCATTGACATCACACTCGGGAATGGAAAGGTCACTACGTGCATGCTTCATTCCAGGGCGGGTGTTAATTTGATGCCGTTTTCGATATACGAACAATTTGAACTTCCTCCTCTACAAGAAACACGCATTTGCTTACAATTGACCGACTGGTCAATTAGACACCCAAAGGGGATAGTCTAGGATGTTCTTGTTCAAGTCGGGGGTATTGTGGTGCCGGTAGATTTCGTGGTGTTGGATGTTAGCATGGTGAAAAATTATGGACCCGACCACACTTTCTTGCTAGGCCTCCCATTCATAGACACAACTCAATGTTTGATAGACGTTGGGATGAAAAATCTACTATTGTCCGTAGCGGGTGACACGGTCACGTTTTCTATATCTAGCTTATCATCGATTCTATCAAGCGCCTTTTATATGGATTTCTTACATGTTGTCATAGTTCAAGAGATGGATGATCAAGTCCATAAAAAGGAAGGGAGCAATGAGTAGGAGTTGGACCCGGGAGCTTGTGTTGAAGGTCGTTGTGCGGGAAATGAGACCCTTGTTCTTAAAGATGACTCAATTATGTTTCGATGTGCCACGGGATTGCTTGAGAAAGATTGTAAATGTGTCGTTGTGGGCATCGACATGATTTTGGAGGGGGAGGTGGAGTTTGTTGATGATGGATTGAAAATGAAACCCGTTGAAAAACTTGAAGATTATCTTGAGAAGAGCGAACCGGTTGAGTTTGAGTATGAAGCGTTTTGGGCGATGGAAACCACGAATAAAAATGTAAAGGAGGTCGGGCTAGAGAGAATGTTGCGAGTGGATGAGTTAGACGATTTTCGGAATGTTCGGTATGAAAACGATCGTATACACAAGGAAAGGACGCAACAAATCCATGACGAAGAAGAAGGGTTGATTGAGGTGCTTAAAGCTTGTGAGGGTGCCATTGGTTTGAGTCTTGAGGATATTACGAGAATTAGCCCTTCAACGTGCAAGCATGAAATCGCTTTGAAGGATGATGCCGAACCCTCTCGAGAACTCCAAAGGCGTTCGAGTCAAAATCTTGAGGGGATAGCAAAGGATGAGAGATTGAAAATGTTGGATAAGTTGGACGACCATCTTTTATATTGTTGCTTAGCGGGCTTTTCGGGTTACTATCAATTCCAAATTCCACCCGAAGATAGAGCTAAGATGACCTTTGGGACGGTCGCCCTTTGTCAAGTGTCATTTGAGCTAGGCAAGGCCTCGGGAGTATTTGAAAGATCGGATCTACCCGACAAGGAGGTTTTTATTTTGATGGATCCTCCCATCTCAACCTCCACTTGACCAAAAAGGGAGTTCGTCAAGCTAGTAACTTAAAACAAGCGCTTCTTGGCAGGCAACCCATGTGCTTTTCGTTTATTTCTTTTATTTACATTTCTTTCTTTCTCACTTTCTTATTATATAAAAATCAAAACATTGAAAAAAAATTGTTGTCTTTTGGTTCTTCTTAACTCTTGTTTCGTTTTGTTTTGATTTATGTGCATATTTTATTGCGTTATTGACTTTGTGTGATTTTCCTTTTTAATGTTTTGCTTTCCGACTCGAACCTTTGCCGAATTGATAAGCTAGTGGTGTAATACCCCGATTTCAGTTTAGAAGGAATAAGATTTTTATTTTTAAATATTAAATATAAGAAGTCTTGGAGTCAAAATAAATGTTGAATTTTTCTTGATAATATTGTAAAAAGAAATATAATCTCAAGTGTTCGAATTTACGTAATAACAATACAAAAGATTTATGAATTCAAAAGCAATCGAGTTTACGCAGCGGAAAATAAACAATATAAATAACCAAGTTGTTATCAGCGGAACTTAATAGCTAAGGTACCATTTGACTAATTCCACCTTTATTTAAAACATAACACAATTTTTGAAACACAAAATCCACATGAAAAGTTTTATTCCTTTACTCGTCTCCCATTCAATCGATATCCTCGTTCGTACCTGAAAAAATATTGTTGATTTGGGATGTGCTCAATGCACTCAATAGTTACACATACTTAACCCATGCAAAATCATACAACTCAGAAATATCATAATTGACCATAGAACTCATAGTTTTATCGTAGAAAATAAGTTTACTGCAGCTAAAACGCGTTGGGATATACCCGATGACCTTTTCCCCAGTCACATACGCATTAAGTCTCTAGTTTTAATTCGTGGCTATAGCACGCTAGGATAAACCCGATGACCCTTTTTCCCGGTCACAAGCACATTAGGTCTACGGCTATATTAATTTTTGTAAACATAATATTTCATGATACACATAGCGCATAGATTTGAGCACATAAAATTTGACATAGACAAGTCGGTGGCCCCTACCTCATAAATAATGTCGTGATAAATCGAGTGAAATGCACTTGTTGAATCCTAAGCCCCGTAATGCTCTTCACCTAATCAATTAGAAAATATATTTAATTAGTATATATTTCATATTTAAAATTCGTAATAATATAATTATATATTTAAAATAAACAAGACTGGACTGGAAATGAATTTTTATAAAATATCTTGGGGCTGGATTGAGGTTTTTGGCAAGCTGGAGGTTAAACTGCAAGAGTGACAAAGTCTGGGGGTTTAAATCGAAGGGATGGGAAAAGGCTGGGGTCAATTGGTGACTTCAGGGAACGTGGCTGGGTATAAAAGGAGGAACCCAGCCCCTTTTTACTCCTCAGTCCCGTTTCTTTTTCTTTCTTCCAAAACAAAGGACGGCAATTCGGCAATCGGCGCAGCGCTTCCGGCAAAGACTTGCGGTGATGGCGTCAGAAATTGGACGACGGAATTCAGGCGTCTCTCCCTCTCTCTCTCCGCCCCGGGCGGTCTCCTTCTCCAATTTCGGAAATCAGCATCGGCTTCACCCTTCCCTTCGGTTCTACCACGGCGGTGGTTCGTCGAACGTCTCCCGGCGGTGGAGGTCATGGGGCATCAGTGAGGTGGCTCGACTGGTTTGCGTGGGGCCACCAGGTCTCGTTCGATTTTTAGAACTTGGCCAATCGGGTGGCTTTCCGTTTCGGAGGGTGTTGGGTGGCAGGCGTGGAGATGGTTCGGTGATCCGGTGGTGTGGGGTTTGACGTGGCTGTGGTGAAGGCTCGGTGATGGGTTTGCGATGGTGCTGCAGTTTGGTACTTGTGAATCGGCCACGGGGTCGTTCATTGAAGTAGAGTCGGGAACCCAGGATGATTCATCGTCGTGGTTGTTCGGGCCTGGAAAAAAATATAGCTGCGAGTTTTGGGTGGGATTTTGGGCCTGGATAGGGGGTTTTATTGGTGGTTCAGCCGGGATTTCGTTTGGAGTTGGTGATATTGCGATGTTGGCAATGGTGTCGGTTTGGGATTTGTGGTAGGGGTGATTAGAAATCGGCTGGGAGAAAATTGAACAAGAATTGCAGAAAAGTAAGATGGATCTTTATATTGCGACCATAAACAGAAAATTTGTGAAAAGTGGACATGTTTGGATTTTTCATTATAAATCAAGGATGATTTTATTTTTGATGGTTAAGTCTGAGGTTTAGTGGACTCGGTTAGTTATTGAGCTCGTTTTTGAAGTCCGAAAAGAAACTACCCAATTGACGAACTTAAATTTTGAAATCGAATAATCTCTTAGGTGACCCAAATGTATTTTAAATAATTAAATAATGAAATATTATTAAGTTATAATAGTTTTAAAATCGGGTTATATAATTTATTTGATAAACGTACTATTAATTATATTAAATAGAATCCATATTTTATTAAAGCTAATAATAGAAAATAGTTTATAGTGATAAGTTTGAGACTACAATTATATTTTTTTTGAAGCATAATGATTAAAAAAAATGAATATATGTATTTGATGCATGGGTGTTACAACCTACCACTCTTAGAAAAAAATTGTCCTCAAAATTCCGCACTTATACGAAATGCCGAAATTTGGATACTTCGCTGATTCGCACGTTTTTGTATGTGTTTCTGTTACCTTTTTATGTCGTACTTGCATGTGTTTTGCTTGCATTTACGGGTATTAGGAGTCGATTAGGCCTATTTTGTTAGTTTTAGGTTTTTGTAGCATTTGCGCGATTTTTATTATGTTTTCGTAGTTTTTCACTCGTTTTTATATTTTTGGCCATAGAATGACCAAGTGGGACCCGCGCACATTTAGGGCATTCACTCGACTCGCTATGAAATGAAAAAGCAAAGAAAAGCAAGGGAACATAGCGTAAGCAAGGAACGACAATCGGCGGACGGCTGGAGCGAAAAATGAGAAAATCGAGACGGGAACAGCCATGCCAGTCGATCGACTGACACAGCCCAAATTGACTGCTCAGCAGTAGGTTAGGCCGTTGACAAAAGGTAGTCAATCGACTGGTAGTCAGCCCGATCGACTGCCTCGTAGGGAATTTCGGTATTTTTAGCCCATTTTGACGTTTTTGCCCCAGCAACCTCTATGTAAATTCTCCAACTCTCCCCCAACAACCTTATCTCTTCCTTGGTAGTTTTGGACTTGTTCCATCTCCTCTAAGCTCCTTCTTCATCTCCATTGCGCAAGAACCCTAATTATAATCCCTAGTCTAGTTTAGCTTAGTTAGTTAGTTTTTAGTTAGTAGTTAGTTGTTCTTAAGTAAGTGTTGGAGATGGTGACACCTCCTTCATTTGTGGATCTTAGTTGTGTTGAAGTTTGAATTTGATTTTGAAGGTTGTAATCTAGACTTGAAACTTTTGGTGTTCAATGCAAATTGGTAGTAATCTTTCCCTTTACTCTTATGTGTTATTATTGATTGATGGTTCTTGTTGTTTTATTAATTATTAGGCTTTGGTTTATGTTGTTTTCTTTTCATTGTTTTTCAATTTCTCTTTTTATCTTTTAGTTTGCTCTTGTTCTTGAAGCTTTTTACTCTTTTTAGCTAAACAACACTTGGGTTTTCAAAAGATATATGGGACTTTCCTCTTTGATAACTTTGACTTCTTTATATTTAATGCTCTTTGACTCTTTCAATTTCAAGCTTTGTTTTTTTCCCTCCATGTTCTCTTTCAATTTACAAGCTTTCTTAGGTTTAGTAGTTTTTAGTTTATTTAAGGTTTTTAATTAGTGTTTAATTAATGTCATTAGAATTAGTCCTTCAAGCAAGCTTTTAATCCTCTTTAATCTTTGCATTAATTAGTATTTTTAAGTTTTTATGTCAATTCAAGCTTTAGCATAAAACTTAAACTAAACCAATGACTTAATGCCTTCTTAGATTAGGTTAGTTTAATTTCGATTAACAGGAGAGTGAGTAAAAACACCGACCACCGATAATATCTATCCTCGAGAGCCACGACTCGGGAAAACTTACCGCTCTACAGTCGACTCCGTACTATTGCGGAGACGATTTCTTAGAGTGCTCAGAAGTCTTCGATCATTCGCTATGAACTCTTCCTCTTGTCCCATGTGGCCTCATTCATCCCGTGACGTCTCCATTGCACTTTGATCAATGCTATCTCCTTATTCCTCAAACAGTGTATCTTACGATCCAAAATCGCTTACGGAGCTTCTTCATAAGTTAAGTACTTATTAACTTCCAACTCTTCGTAACTCACAATGTTGCGTGGATCGTATATATACTTTCTTAGCATCGAATTCGTGGAAGACGTTGTGGATGCTCGACAAACTGGGTGGTAGCGCAAGCTCATAGGCTAAATCTCCGATTCTCTTAAGAACCTCAAACGGCCTTATATACCTTGGCTTCAACTTCCTCCTTTGACCAAACCTCACTACGCCTCGGACCGGTCCTACTTTCAGAAACACCTTATCGCCTACTTCAAAATGCAGATCCTTTCTTCGATGGTCCATATAAGATTTATGTCGATCCTGCACAGTTCTAATTCTATCTCGAATCGTGGCGATGTGTTTAACTGTTTCTTGGACCAGTTCGGGGCCCAAAATCTTTCACTCTCCTACTTCGTCCCAGTACAAAGGAGATCTACAATCTCTTCCGTATAAAGCCTCGTGCAGAGCCATACCAATGGTGGATTGGTAACTATTATTGTAATCAAATCCCACCAATGGTAATAAACTTTCCCATTGACTTTCCAAGTCAAGTATGCAATTTCTCAGCATATCCTCTATGACCTGGTTAGTCCTTTAAGTTTTACCGTCTGTTTGTGGGTGATAAGCTGTGCTGAACTTCAGTTTAGTGCCGAAAGCACTTTGCAAGCTCTACAAAAGCTCGATGTGAATCTCGTGTCTCTATTTGAAACAATCAAGACCGATACTCCATGCAACTTAACAATTTCCCGAATATAGATTTGGGCATATTGTTCCATGTTGAAAGTCATCTTTACCGGTAAAAATTGAGCCGACCGTCTAGCTTCAAGCTAGAAGTCAAGTTAGGAGGAGAGGAGGATTCAATCTAGACATATTCAGAATCATAGTTTTAATTTGTACTTCTTTTCCTTGCATCTCTTTCAGTGCCTTGTCTGCCGGCGGCACTGTGAGCTCCACTGGGACGAACAAGATGCAGTGTCCAAATCGCATCGGTACAAGGCGCGCTGAGTAGGTTACCTAGCCATGTGAGTACTAATCTATAAAACCAATGAAGCAACTTTCAAACTGGTCTGGGAAGAATCATTTGTGTCCGAGATGGTTTGAATAAAAACACCGGTAACCGACCTAAAGAAATTTGATTATAATTCAATTCGTGACGATCATAAGTAGAAAGTTCATATTCTTCAGTCATTGATAAACAATTTGTTGGACAATACTCAATGCAATTACCACAAAATATACAAATTCCAAAATCAATACTGTAATTAAGTAATCGTTTCTTTCGAATATCAGTTTCCGATTTCCAATCAACAACGGGTAGAAGAGCAGCATATTATCAAACAAATTGTCCAATGGGACAAAGAATTTTCAGGAACATTTGGAACATTTTGTTTCTGAGCAGAAGAGCCATTTTCAAATAGTGTTCGATCGATTACGTATTAATCTCCATACTTTCCGCATTTAGTTCTAGCTATTTCTGCACCTTCTGATCGACCTGAACAACATATACGGATCCCCGTAACCCCATTTTTCATTACTTATGGAATATTCTTCAATATTTTACTAAAAATAGAACGAAATGATCTTCTTTTGGTCCTCAGTTAAAAAGAGATGTCTTGAGCAATCTGAAAGAAAGCGGCAGACAGACTGACCTCTGCTAACTACTACTTATATAAGCTGGAAGCTAGAGAGATACTAAGGTATAGTGTCGCTACTAGAGAAGGCTCTTTCATGCTAGGCGTCCAGACCTACTAAGCCCGGGCCGCACTCTAAAGCTCAATCATCATTTAGGCTTTTATTTAAGGGGATTTCCATCTTCTCCTTGGCAAAGAGAAATTTTACCATTCGACTATATCTTCATTTTTTGTTCGTGATACACAATATATCCACACATATATGATAATATATACCCGGATCATATTTGTGCAGTGTCGGGCCAGAGACTCTATTTAGAGTGATTCCAATTATTTTTTTAATCTAAAACCTAATTAATTGTATTTTTTTTCGACATTAGTGGCTTAGCCCTTCGCCCGTCTATCGTATCGGCTCGGATTCGTCCTAGAAGCTACTACTTCCGCCTCTCTAGGCCTGAGCGATAGCTCATGACTTGTATATATATGGATCTCTCTATGTAGTGTTCGGCCTTCTAGAAGCTTCGCCAGAAGCGACTAGTCGCTTCCCGAATGCCTCGTAACTTTAGTTCAGTATAGTCTAGTTAATTTTTGCCGCCAACGTACGCTACTAGGCAATGAAGTTGGCAAGCTACCTTACTTGCATTCTAGAAACGGTAGCTTACGTGCCCTTCCTGCTTGCTGAAGTTAAAGAAAGTACTTTTTTCGGTCATTCATCAAAAAGAAACACTTGTTTGGAATTTGCTGAATTGAGATATTTGGAAAGAATATTTTGGATTATTTCTTCATTTGAATTCTAAGTCGAGTCTATTTCTGTATTCTTTCTAGATTCAAACAAATAAAAATAAACTAGATTTATAGATTTGATACCTTGTCTTAAAAATTCACAGATCAAAATACTTAATAGCATGGCGGTACATTTATACAAAACTTCTACCCCAAGCACACGAATAATTTAAAGGCTTTTTTTTTTTTTTTTTTTTTTTGCGTTTTTAACGGCGGTTCGAAAACCGTCGTTATATCGACCGCCGTAAATTTTTACGGCGGTTTTTCAAAATCGCCGTAAAAAAAAGGATTTAACGGCGGTTCTCAGAGAGTTTTAACGTCGGTTTTATAACCGCCGTAAAATGTTAAGTTTACAGCGGTTTTAGAAACGCCATTAATTGGTGCACGTTTTATATCGTTTTAGAACCGCCGTTAATTAGTGTAATTTTTACGTCGGTTCTTAAAAAATACCTTTTAGAAAGTAGTAAAAAAATTAAATAAAAAAAGAAATAAAAGTAGGTGCACCAAAATTAAATAAAAGTAGGAAATTAATTATGCTAAGCAGCAACTACTAATTATTTAATTATACAAGTGCAAAACTACAATATACAAATCTCACAAGAAATGATAGTAATAATAACATAACACTTCAAAACAAGAAATGGTTGAGAATGCTTAAAAATAATTCTGAATTCTGAAAATTATAATATAATTAAATATTTGAGGGCCATTCTTCACGGTTCTTCTATAGAACCAGATAGGGCTCCATTATGGAGCCCTATAAATGACATGGCATTCATTTGAGCCCTTAATCATTTTTTTTTTTTTATTTTTCCTTCCTTTTTTTATAAATGCACGGTGGGATGGATGCCATGTGTTATATAGGGCTCCGTAATGGAGCCCTATCTGGTTCTATAGAAAAATTGCCATTCTGCACGTTCGATTCCAAACCAAAAGGGAGCCTTCCATAACCGCAACGGCTTTCCCTCGAAGCAAAACCCTTTGATTCTTCATATCATGATGTAAATCTAGCACGCCACTTCTCAGTGACGCCTAAAATTAAAGAGCATTGAAATTAACATATATATAGTCCAAAGATGACTAATAATAATTTTTAGAGTGAGAGAGGGAGAGAGTCTGTGTGTGTTATTACTTGATATGCGATTAAATCACATTTTCCGAGCTTTTTGCCCAAGTAGGCTGCTAAGGCACAATTTGCACTTCCAGTAACAGGATCCTAAACATGAAAAAAGTAAAAACTGATCAATCAGATAAGAAGAAAATAGAAAATGCTTATTAAAATTTTGATCACTGTCATATGTTGTACTAGCAAGTGGTTTATTCCTGAATTATCTTTGTTGACAAATGAAACTTCAGGCTAATGAGATTCAAAGCAGTAAAGAGATTGTTCAGAATAAATAGAGTTTTAATTGCAAAATGAGTCCCATAACTATAAGGGTCTCGCGATCTTGGTCCTGTAAGTAGGCACGGTAGCGATTTCCGTCCAGTAAGTTCAGAGTTTTTTCTTGCAATTTTGGTCTCGTAAGTTTCATTATGTTCAATTCAGGTCCTATAACTTATAAGTTCTAAGTTGGTGCAATTTTGACCCCAAATGGTTGCTTCAGTAGTTCATTTATTCCCAAAACACCCTTAAATACAAAAAGATAAATTAAAAAAATATATATATGAAAGTTACAATACTGAGACTGTTATATTCCCTAACGACGAAATTGCCAAAGGATCAAAAGTGTCGAATCAAGAAGTTAAAGACTAAATTTGTCAATCTCCAAATTTACAAGGCTAAAATTGTAATTTAGCATGTGGTTCATTTTGGGTATAAGCTTAATATACATGCATACGATTGTGGGGATTTGGGTTTGATGGTCAAGTGGTTATTTTAATAACCGAGTGGATTTTCTTTAGTGATCAAGATGTTTGCAATGAATTTGAGTGTATAACCTCGTTGACCCCCAGTTTCGGGCAGAAAAACCGACTAAAAAAATAATATCACGAGCCCGTGGGAGCAAGTTCGGTAATGATCATTCCTCGTCCTGGGATTTTCTTATCTCATCAAAATTGGCCTCTGTTTCTAAAACTGCCTCTCCAAATGGTAGCACAACCTGCCAAATTCGTACCATGTATACATACACTTTAGTCGAACAACATTAATATTTTAATTAAAGACATTATAATCAATGGGTAATTACAAAAACTACCCTTGAGGTTTGACCTATTTACAAGCACCCCCTCAAGATTTGCATTTTCGAAACAAATTGAGAAAGAATAAAACAGAATATAATATTAATAATTTGAAAAAAAAAATCAAAGAGATATTTCAAATTTATTTGTAATTTTGAAAGACAACCGAAGTCTTTTGTAATTAGAGTGAGCCTTTAGTGATAGAACTGTAACTTTCTCAAGAAATTAACTGAGTTTTAAAAGCAACATATAGTAGCTATCCTTAAAAGAAAAAAAAAGAAAAAGAAAAAAAACTAGCAACACAGCGTTAAAATGGAATACGCATAAGAAGGTCGTCTCCTGTTATATTCAGGATCTTATTCACAGAAGCACCGTTTAAGCTTTTAGAAACAGTCGACACGTCAGCAGCACCATTGTATTCCATCACCGTGTCGACTGGGAAACCAAGTTCAATGATAAAGTTATCAGATGCATTGCCATTCGAATAATTCGGTAACCTTTTAGCATTCAAAATCTCGGAGAGCGTCGTGAACTCGACCGTATTAGGTTTTACCAAATCGTGCAAGAAGAGAAAATGAGACGCAGCTAAAGTCGCGTATCCACATAGTTTGACCTGAAATTAAATTAAAACAACAATCTGAATTTGTGTTCACATTTAATATGTAATGTTCACTAAATTTACTTGTAGTGCTTTAAATCCACCGTCGGCTAGATCTTTCTTATTACTGAATGCAAATCATCGGCTGATTCTGCTTTTGGGTTGACTTTTAAACACAACTGAAGCACTTTTCAACTTATCCAACAATTACTCTCTTAACTTGATTAATTTTAAAATTCAATTTATAAACATTACAAAAACCAAAGCAATTTCAATTGCCACTACTTACCAAAATATAAGAGTTATAATCAACAAAAGGCAAAAACCATGTATCAGTATATTAATCAAGAACAAATTTCAAAAAATAATAATTAAAAAAAATTGAGACAGGAAGTGCAAAATGTGGACCTCGGCTACGGGAGTGAACCAACGAAGGCCGAACCTAGGGACGGAGCCGATCGTTGACTGAGCCGGCTCACTGAGCCGAGTCAGATAGCAAGTTTCAGATAAATTGAACTCACACGCCACCGCTTGAAGCCACTCCTCATCTCTCTCCTCATCCAGCAATAACAGTGCCTCCGGATTCCCTTTGAACGCCGAGTCAGTAAATGCGTCAATCTGTTGTTTATTCATCAAATTATTGCATCCATTATATAATTAAAATAAAATTTGTGACTCGATAATGTGTGGATGAGCAAAAACGAAGAGGGATCAATTTACCATAGAGTATTTTTGGCAGATTTCTTGGCCATGGCGGATTTCTAGGCACATTGTGTTGGTCTAATTTATTTCATTGTGCAGCGGAATCTAATAAAATGATAAATCTGATGGAGGGGAAGACGTAGATTAGGGTTTGTGATTGATTAAATGATAAATCTGCCCCTCATTCTAACAATACAAATGAAAGGCCTGCAAGGATAATTTAGTAATCAAACTCTCCAAATGCCAAGCAATTAAGAAGCCATGTGTCAGCAACAAAGAACTTCTTATCTCATATATACATTCTACGGCAGTTCTAAAATAACCGCTGTAGAATGTTTGAGTTTTTACGGCGGTTGTTTATGAACCGCCGTTAAAATCAGCTGGCCTCCAGTTTTTTACATCAGTTCTAGAATAACCGCCGTAGAATGTGAGAGTTTTTACGGCGGTTCTCTTAAAACCGTCGTAGAATGTAGGATTCTACGTGGTTTTAATAGAACCGCCGTTAAATTATGGATTTAATGTCGGTTTTCTGGAAAACCGCCATTAAAACATATTTAACGACGGTTTTTGCAGAACCGTCGTGGATGAACCGCCTTAGAAAGTCCTTTCTGCAGTAGTGAGATATGCTTTATCTGCAAGATGGAAGACCTGTTGATATGGTCTTCAACCCATTAGGAGTACCTTTCCTGAGATTCAGAATTGTCTTTCATTCGAAGGCATAACTTAGATCCATGTGCTTCATATTCGCCCGGATCTCTCACTCCTATCTTCAAACATACAATAGAAAGGTATATGATTTTCATCGAAATAGGTTTTCATAGAATATGACGGGGTGGAGCGAAGACTGGCACTAGGATTCACAACTAAGTCTTCAATCTATGAGGAAGTAGCCCATTCTTCATCTACGCAAAGATGAATTACGGATTATTCGACCGGTAATGCCGAATCAATCTACTAATAAGGATAAGGTAATATAGTAGAAAGGAAAGCATGTGATTTTTTACCTGGGATAGGCTCACTCCTTTTTAGCCATTGGAAAGTTATCTTCTCGATGACGGGCTGGGCTTGCTGCTATTTATTTGTTGAATAGACAGATTAGCTGAAAAAATCATGACTATACTTAACAATAAAATACTCGAAAAGGCCCACATACGACGAAATATAAGCGTTAATATAGGGTCAAGTATCCATACGATTCCATAGACTTCTTTTAAGGATTCCAATCTGAAAAAAGAATTGATAGCATGTATTTTTGTTGTATCAATTATCATTTCAATGATCAACTTCTCCCATAATGATATCTATGCTACCTAGTATCATCAAAATATCAAACAATTTCATTCTTTTAACTAATTGTGGAAGAATTTTCAAGTTGATAAAACCTGGGGGTCGAATTCTCCATCTCCACCCATTAACATAACCAGTTTTTTCGACAGTCATATACGGAAATCGAATTTGATTGAATTCTGGTCAAAAGATAGACAACCAACTGGGATTAAAAGAGCGAAGCAAAGCGCAGCGACTTCCGAAGGCATCCGAAGGAAGGAGCAAGCAGAGCGAAGCAGTCATTGTTGCCTTGTTTTTGTCTTTGCTTTCTGTCTTTTTAAAGGCAGACCTATGAGACTTGCTGGAATACAATCATGAAATTGAAAGTACTAGAAATTCCTATAGGCATACCATCAGAAAAACTTCCTCGACCGATTGGGTAGATCAAGAAAACTGCGGTAGTAGCTGCAACAGGAGCTGAATATGCAACAACAATCCAAGCCTTGATTGGAGGTTGTTTTCTGTCTTTCTTTTTCTTTCCTGCTATGAGCAAAAATAGAGGCAGACGGATGGGACTTGCAGCTTGTAGCTTGAGTTCTGAGCTCCTGTTGCTTTGAGCTTGCGGAAAAACCCAAATTGATATGAATGGAAGATGCCTCTAGAACTTGTTTTTTTCGGTTAGTATAAGGATCCGAAGGAGGTCTCTGATTCAACAAGACTTTTCTCTTTTGCTGATAAATACAAATCAAAAAAACATTAAAATCACAGCAGAAAAGTGCAGTATGGAAGAATCGAGAGTTTCTTTTTTAGTTCAAAAAATATAATCATACAATGACTAGGAAAAAGTCCTTCTTTTTGTACTTGATTCGTAGAGTGGAATTCAGTCCAATCCGACAACATTCTTTAAAGGCCGGGTCCAAGCGAAAARTCACTTCCCCGAAAAACTTGGTCTCGTTAGTAATTTCATTTCCTCTATTCCCTTAAGGCCAAAAGTGAATGGATTAAGTCTTTCCGGACTTCTAATTTTCTTATCTGATGTCTTCTTTTCGTGAAAAAATACCAATTGAAGTGGAGGGTTTCTTCAAACAACAAAGGGYTGGGTCAACTATTCAATCAAATGATATTGAGCATGTTTCTCATCTCTTCTCTAGAAACATCAAAACGACTTCTGGCATCACCGGAAGGATCGAAACCACATTCGTAGGCCGACAATGAGAAAATAGAAAAGGAAGACCGAGTGGGCCAACCAGCTATTTAGTAGGGGCGTTCATACACAACGGCCTTCCAAATGTACCTAAAAATTCTTGGACTTTTCCCAGTTTATCTGATAAAAAAACTAAACCAATAAGAATACGAAAGAACTGGAGAAGCAAGAACGAATGCTTCGAGTAACACTTGTTGTCCCTGCCTCTAACACTCGTTACCTAGGCTCTCTTCTTTCTGCAGCGCATGCAAATACAGGCATAGATAGACCAATATCTATGCAGTTATTTGCCAGTATTTCTTTCCGGTTGGTCATCAGGAAAACTCCTCTGAGGTAGGCTCAGAATGGACCAAAGGGACGAATGGAGTAAGGCAAGGACTGTCGACTAGCAAGGAGCTACTATAGCTAATGCAGCTATGAGTTAATGAGCCCTTCTTTATAGGCCTCTATTTGAGCTTTAAAGAGGCTTCTAAGGAGTTTTTAAAGAGCTTCATAGAGGTTTCCGGGAAACCGTAAGCTTAACAACTTTCTTTTACCTTTCGACATCACTCGAAGGTCTAGTATCATCGATTATATTATTCTAGATAGTAGCCGTCTAATCAATAATTTTCATAGCAAGAAAGCTTTTACCTAGTCAGATAGGTAGGTGAACGAAGATAAAATGGAGCTTTCAATCTTAGCTTATTTTTAAAAAAAACTTAGATTATGGGTAGCTCGGAATTTAGGGAAGACGAACGAACGGTGTTACAAAGGCTTATAGGGGGCGTTGGAAATGAGAACGGGGAGAAGATTCTATTCAAAGCGGGTAGGGAAGCAACCAGCGAAGAGAGCATTGTAGAGGGCGGCTTATCTATGCCCTTGGTGTGATGCAGCTGGGTATCGATTTGACTTCTGGATCTTTAGCTGGCACTCCCTGGCTTCGTCTTTGCTCTATAAAGTGTTGCGGTAGGTAAAGAACTCGATCAACATATCAATTTCCAGCAGGCTCTCTGTGATCTATCTTGGAGTTTCGTTTCGAGACAACCACTTTAATATTCACAAGGTCCAATCCAGTTCCAGAATCTTTCTTCTTCCTAGCAGCTAGCTTCTCCGGGCGTCAGAAAACTTGAAAATGACCTTTCTGATTCTCGAAAAATGAGGTGCAAGGGGATTGATTGAGAAAGATCTCTTGTTCTTATTATAGGCTCGTGGTTGGATCCGCATATGTTTGGTAAAGAGAATAACCTTCTTCTTTGAGAATAATAAAAAATGGAAACTGCTTAAGAAGTTGGACTAGTAGCTCCCCCGACCCGGAGTGGATTCTGGGGGAAGAGCCTCACCTTGTAGTAGGAAAGTGTTCGTTCTTGGGACGAGTTCAAACTGGAATGAAGGGAGGAGGAATTCTTTACTCCGATCTTCCTAGGGATTCATCATTGGCTAGTGCTTTTGAGTCAAAGAATGGGCATCTGCTATAAGAGGGAGTAGTAGATCGTCGATTGAAGAGCCAGGTTAGTCAACTTCTAATCATTATGATCCCTAGTTTCCAAACACATCGCACTTCCGCTCGGGTCGAGGCTGCCACTCGGTCCTAAGACGGATCAAAGAAGAGTGGGGAACCTCTCGCTGGTTTTTGGAATTCGACATCAGGAAGTCTTTTCACACCATTGACCGACATCGACTCATCTCAATCTTTAAGCTTGCACCTACAAAGATGATAAGTCGTTGAGCTTTGGCCGACCCGAGGTCAYGCATCTTTCTGCCGAAAACAATTTATTTTAAGCCGCGACTAAAGTTGCAAAAATAAGAGCTTGAATACCACTTGTAAATAATCCAAGGAATATTACAAGGACAGGAACCACTGAAGGTACTAAGGAAACAAGAACAACAACGACTAATTCATCCGCTAAGATATTTCCGAAAAGTCAAAAACTAAGTGATAAGGGCTTTGTGAAATCTTTCCGAAGTGATCTATGAATCTACTTATAAGTTGTTTCATGTTAGTTCCGTCTATCGCTTTATTGTGAAATACAAGATTGGCCTGTTCTGCCATAAGTACCTCCATATTCTGCTGAGTACGATTCGACAATGGGTTTGAGTCAGTGATTGGAAAACTTCCTTTTCTCGATCTTGATTGGCTTAAAAATTCTGGAATTATGGGAATAGTTGAAGTAAAGAGATCTGAGAAGAACAACCCTTGTAGTCTTGTCTTGCCCCATGAGCGAATATCTGGTCCTCTCGTACTTGTTGTACTGTTTTCGGCTTGCCCGGGGGGAGCTACAGTAGGCGATGGTCCTATAGATAGTAGGGAGCTACCCATAGACGTCAGTCGAAACCATACTATCGAGGTAGTAGCGATGTTTCCTTGTCCGATGTTAGAAGAGTTTTAGTGGTGTTGAAAGTATATCAACGGGTTCATGGCTTGTTATTATTGTATTTCGATTCAATTGAAGGATTCAATGTGTTTCAAGCTTTAAAAATGCTAAGGAACATGCAAATAAGCAATTAACCTATCTAAACTAAACTAGAAATTGAAATAGCAAGTGGGTCGGATGCCTCGCCGTATGCCTCAATATGGAAATGCAAGCAAAAAATGAATATAAGCAAGAAAATGCAATGTTTCACCAAGTACAAGCATGAAAGCACAAGGTACAACTATGCATTAAAACTCAAATAATGCAAATTATCTAAGATTAAAGACATGGATAGAAAGAGCAAGAAAAGTTAACGTGAAAGATTAAATCTTTACAGAAAATAACAAGCAACAAAGAGTAGATCTAAGATACAATCTAAAACTATGCATGAAAATAAAAACCAAAATAAAGCATATGAAAGACTTGAAATCAAGATGATGTAAGACTCGATCTATGATCTAGATGTGTCACTCATGTAGATTCCATGGATGATTCACAAGATCAAGAAAGAAATCAAGGTGCTAAGGCAAAAAGCATAACATGAAGAACAAAGACTAGCTCCCTTTATCACTCCGAGTCTCCAACCAATCGCACCCTTAAGAACTTTAATCGCTTCAATCGACTCCTCCTCTTCTTCTCGCTCTGGATTGGCAAAGATGATGATCGGTTTGCTCACCTCTTCCTCCTCAAGATTATCATCAAGTTTCCGAATCCTATCATAAAAAATCTCCACCCCAAGACGACTCCCAACCCATCATCAACAATCTCCACCCCAAGAAAATCTTCAAATCCTCCAATCTTATCATCAATAATCGCCACCTCCCCTGCCAAAAATATGTTGGTACCCTCAACTATACAATCATAATCTCCTTCACTCAAGTCGTTGGCACATTGAAATACAATGGGCTCGTCGGTACGATGAAGGGGCTCATCATCCTTATAACAATCCTAAAAATAAGCTTCCTGGACATTATCCTCCTCAATGCTCCCATCCTCCATATAAACTCGTTCGACTATATTCTCGATCATGTCCATATATATCCGATCAAAAATAGAACCTTTTGAAAGAGAAAGCAAAGGGAGGTCCACGGGAGTAGAGTCAAGAGGAGTAAGAACACTCGGAATTGAGAGAACTTCCTCTTCTGGTGGCGAGATGACCGTATTATCAACCACCCCACACTTATCGAGGATCGTATCGAGTGAGTCCGACACTACGGGAAAAGATATCATAGCGAGCATGAGGGTCGGATCTAAGGGTGGAGTAGGATCATTCACCGGGATAAGTGGGCCCACATGAGGAGTAACAAGAGGATTATGAGTTAGCGGTGGAGCAAAAGAAGGCATAGCACAAGCGGGTCCCGCTTGATATCCATGACCCCCATACACATCCTCCGAATGAGGCATCGACAAGTTGAACGAGGGAAGGAAAGGCAAGACTCGGTATCATGACCACACGTTCCACACCATGCACATCCCACAAAAGGCAAAAGGCATAACATGAAGAACAAGCATGAAAATGATAGGGAACTTACTTGAATTAAAAAGAGAATTCCAAAGCTTGAATGAAATTACAAAGCAAAATTAAAAATTCAAAGGAGTACTTGAATTCTTCTTGATCTTACAAACCCAAGGAAAAGCTTGAAAATTAAATCTAGAGAGAGAAATTAAGTCCCAAACCCAAGCTTAGGTTGGGAGGAGGTGGTTCTTACAAAATAAGAGTGAGCTTCTATTTATAATAGGTTCAATTGGGTTTAAATGGTCCAAATTAGCTAAAAAGGCTTGAAATTCCTGGGTTTAAGCAAAATTGATCCGTGTTGACCTTCCTACCCACTTGGATAAACTTTTGACCCCTTTTGGCTCGATTTGGCTCGACCATGGCTCGCATATGGCTAAGGTGGCTTGGCCATGGCCAGGTCTAGGCGCTGCTGGGCGCAGGTGGCCGACAGGCTGGGCGCAGGTAGCCGACAGGCTGGGCGCAGGTAGCCGACAGGCTGGGCTGGGCTCTAGGTAAAGGTAGGTAGGCATTTAGGCGCGGAAACAGGCGGGAGCGTGCGGGAGCTGGGCGGGCGCGTGCGGAAGCTGGCCGGGCGCTGTCGGCAAGGGCGTGTGGGAGTTGCGTGTGCTACGCGCACGGGCGCTGGTAGGGCAGGCATGGGCGCTGCGCGCGTTGCTCGGCAGGCGCCGAGCGGCTTCGGCAGGCGTGCGCGGGCGAGCTCCTAGGCGTGAAATTAGGCCTTCTTTCTTTATTGGCATGAAAATAGGCCATTCTAGGCGAGGCTAGGCCACTATTTCAGAAAGTTTGCCCATTTTGGAGCATCTTGACAACTATTTAGGCATGCAAATAGGTAAGGCTAGGCTTGAATTTTTTATCTCCATGCCTTAGCTTGATTTCAAAGCCTTAAGGCACCTATTAAATGAGAATTTTAAATATCAAAACCCAAGAATTACACCAAACCTCTAATTATTTCAAGCCATTTAACCCAATTAAACAAAAAATCAACAAGAAACAAGAAAAACAACAAAACAAGAAAAACAACCTAATAACTTAATAAAACTTGACTCAAAACTACTAAAATCAACATAAAACCCTAATTATAAATACGATAAAAACACCACAATTACATGAAAAACATACGATCTGCTCTGGTAGGCGTATCTATAAGACGCATACCTATTAGCTGTCCCCAACCTAGTAGTCGACCAACCTTTCCAACTGTAGGTGTATAACTTGCCTTTCTTTCCGGGTCTACTAGCGCCAGTCCATAGGGTGGGTACGAGCTATAGTAGGAACAAGGAGTGTCGTTCCTCTATCTACCAGAGCTACTGAGCTTCATCTTTCCTATCGGTAAGAAGCAACCAACCCACTTTCCTCCGGTCGTACCTACCTAGCAGTCCTACTACTCCGGCCAGCCAACTACCCTAGGTGTCTAACCCAGCCATGATTCAATGAGAATGGATAAGAGGCTCGTGGGATTGACGTGAGGGGGTGAACTCCGGGCGGATATGAATTGCATGGATCCAAGTTATGCCTTCGAATGAAAGACAATTCTGAATCCGCTTTGTCTACGAACAAGGAAGCTATAAGTAATGCAACTATAAATCTTATGGAGTGTCCGATCCTGGCTCAGGATGAACTCTGGCGGCATGTTTAACACATGCAAGTCGGACGGGAAGTGGTGTTTCCAGTTGCGGATGAGTGAGTAACGCGTAAGAACCTGCCCTTGGGAGGGGAACAACAGCTGGAAACAGCTTCTAATACCCCGTAGGCTGAGGAGAAAAAGGAGAAATCCGCCTGAGGAGGGGCTTGCGTCTGATTAGCTAGTTGGTGAGGCAATAACTTACCAAGGCGATGATTAGTAGCTGGTCCAAGAGGATATCAGCCACACTAGAACTAAGACACGACCCAGACTCCTACGGGAGGCAGCAGTGGGGAATTTTCCGCAATGGGCGAAAGCCTGACGGAGTAATGGCGCGTGGAGGTAGAAGGTCCACGAGTCGTGAACTTTTTTTCCCAGAGAAGATGCAATGACGGTTCTAGGGAATAAGCATCGACTAACTCTGTGCCAGTAGCCGCGGTAAGACAGAGGATGCAAGCGTTATTCGAAATGATTGGGCGTAAAGCGTCTGTAGGTGGCTTTTTAAGTCCGCCGTCAAATCCCAGGGCTCAACCCTGGACAGGTGGTGGAAACTACCAAGCTGGAGAACGGTAGGGGCAGAGGGAAATCTAGTTCGGCTTCCATCTTTTTTTTGTATTATTTTTTCTTTTTCCCCATTTTCATGTCTTGGTTAAATGATCTACTATCACCCATACCACTTTGTTACCTCTCGTCAATGGCGGTAAACCTACTACGAAATCCATCGAGATATGCTCCCACTTCCATTCCGGAATCTCTAGTGATCTTAGCAAACCCGACGGTCGTTAGTGTTCGGCCTTAACTCGCTGACAAAATAGACTTTTACACACAAAGGTGGCAATGTTTCTCTTTATGCTCCTTCACCAAAACATTGTCTTCAAGTCCTTATACATCTTGGTACCACTAGGATGTGCAGTGTAAGGAGTGCAATGGGCTTCTTCCGTAATTTCTTTCCTTAGACTCTCGTCCTTTGGAACACAAATTCTTGGCGTAAAACAAAACTCCATCTTCCGCTAGGACAAAACCTTTTATTGTTCCTTTCCGCACATTCTCCTTCATCTTGCTTATGAAACCATCCGGGGCTTGAGTTTCCTTGATCCTTTCTCTCAAGGTTTATTGTACCACTAAGGATGATAAGACCCCCTTTGTGTTCTTTGGAGGTATCACCATTTCTATCTTCATCTTGGCGAACTCCTCAACCAACTTATCTTGCTCGGAAAGTAAACTCATCAGTCCTCCTTTATGACTCAACGCATCAGCTACAACATTCGCCTTCCCTGGATGGTAGTTAATGGTGCAGTCATAATCTTTAACCAATTCCAACCATCTTCTTTGTGAGTCAATTAATTTCTCTATAATCGATACACATTCTCATTGACCCATCTTTCTTCTTAACAAAGAGGACCGGTGCTCCCCACGGTGAAACACTCGGTCGGACAAAACATAAATCCAATAACTCTTGGATTAGAGCCTTTAGTTCTTGTAGTTCCTTCGGTGCTATCCTGTATGGTGCCTTTGAGATAGGCGCTGCCCCTGGCGTCAAATCAATCATGAACTCGACTTGACGACTGTGAGGTAATCCTGGTAACTCTTCTGGGAAGACGTCCTTAAATTCTCGAACGATGGGCACTTCAAGCGACATCACCTAGACCGCTGGATTACTAACCAAATTCACCAGGAAACCTTGGCATCTCTCTTTGTTCAACAACTTCATGGCCTTCATTGCTGTTATCACTTGTGGCACCGTCTTGGTCTTTTCTCCGTAGAACTTGATCTCTCCACCTTCAGGGAGTTTGAAAGTTATTTCTCTTTCACGACATTTTATCTTTGCTTGATATTTCATGAGCCAGTTCATCCCTAGTATCAAGTCGAAATATCTCATTTCGATCAAATACAAGTAAGCTTCGAGATTCTTTCCTTCTACATCGATCTTCACTCCCTTATCCATCAAGTTCGTGGTCAACACGTCTTTGGATGGTAAACCAAGTTCAAAGAGTTCCTCTACTCTAGTGCTCTTAACTTCAGTTAAATCATGAAATTTCTTCGACACAAAAGAGTGTGAAATACCAGTATCAAAAAGTATAAAAGCAGGAATTCCTGAGATGGTTAACATACCTATTATAACTAAAGGATTCTCTTCAGCTTCATTGCGTGCCATGGCATACATTCGAGCATTTTCTCCATTAGTTGGTCCTGGATTTTTCTCTCCACCGCCTTGTTGCCTTTGACTATACACAGGGAAGAACTGCGTTGCATGCCCACTCTGACGGCAGCGGTAAAATTTTCCTCTCCCTAGAAGACACTCTCCAAAATGTCTCTTACCGCAATTTTGCCCACGGGCTTGTTGTCTATCCCCTGTTGTCTGTTCATGTCACCAGTCTTTTGATGCTTAACTTGGTTGGAACTTCCTCCTACCCACTTCCTCTTGTCCACCGAAGTTGTGGGTTTAGGCTTAACCTCATCCATTCCAAGACTTGACTCCACGTCCTGGGCTCTTTTAACCATTTCCGAGTAGGGAAGGTCGCCTTGTGCTGATAAGATAGCCGCTAGTTGGGACCTCAAACCCCTTTTGAACCTTAACGATTTCTTCAAATATATGTCCACTAGGTGTATAGCGAAATGGCTCAAYTGGTTAAACTTCCTATTATATACAGTGACCATCATGCTCCCTTGTTTGATATTTAGGAACTCRGTCTCCTTTTGATCAMGATACKAGCGCGGRAAAAACTTCTCCATGACCACAGTCTCGAACTTGTTCCAAGTGAAAGCATCTCGCTCTGCTTCCGAACAGGTTTTCCAATAATCTTTCCACCAGTGATCAGCATTTTCAGTTAGCTGAAAAGTGGCGCACGTGACCTTCAGCACGTCGTCTCATGCTATCATTCGAAAGATTCTTTCGAGTGACCGAAACCAGTCTTCCACTGAATCAGGTCTATCTCTCCCATTGAAGGTTGGTGGTCGTAAAGACGGAACTGCTCCACCGCTCTYGAGTTATTGCCTCCATTCCCCAAACCATTATCTTGAAGGCRTTGARAAAAGTTGGTAAAAACCATGTCCRTAGMCTCAACKGTCGTTTGGTCGAAGTCGGTTGGATTTTTTTCATTAACCCTGTTCCCGCTTCTTCTTCCTCGGTTTGATGCCATATCCTAATGTCATYAAAATGTTCACTTGGTTAATTACGATGTATAACTCTCAATATACATCGTAAKATTTGTAACTTGTAACCACCACACACAAYGGAAAAACACAAAACTAGAACTCATACAAAAAAAATAGAAGAACATCAACCATTCCTTCAATRATAGCAATATACTTTTTCGTACATCAAAACGAAAGTAGCAACCARAAAACAAACAAAACCAASTCCAAGGTAGAAACAATCGTACGAGGAAAAGAAATACTAAAACTCAATAACAAAACCAAGGTAATAGACRATCAATYTATAATGACGATCGCCTTTATCTTCCTTGAAGAGCTTCCTTCGTCCGAGGGGTCTTCGCTAGGTGGCTTACGTCTRGTACAGTGAGAAGCGGTATGCCCTAGAGTATAACACTTGTAACACGCCACTTCGTACTCCCCTTTTTCTTTCCTTTTAGAGACCTCTTCGCGGTTTTCCTTGGAATTTCTTCTTTGATTCCTTCTTCCTCTGGATCATCCTCATCTTCTTCCATAGGTTCATCACCCTCAGTTTCGTCCTCTTCGGGATCCTCCTCTTCTTCTTGGCCCTTCAACTACTTCCTTCGCGGGTTTCGTCTCCTTGGGCAACTCCTCCWTTKGAAAAGTAGACAGCCACTTACCCACCAAGAGGGCGATAAACCTCTCGTAATCAACTACAATATGAGGACAGGGTGACTGAATCTTTGCAAGTCTAGTGCGTAAATAGTCCCCTCGGAGTCTCCATTGTATCGGTAGTCGCTCCACCGTGTGAAGAKCTGTATCGAGACYAGTAGTGGCACTCCCATCTTCTTTGGCCAAGAGMCACAAATGGTGCTTGGTCAACAAGTATGGACCCACCGTGTCGACCTCCGAAAAACYATAATTAATGAAAGCCTCCATGCCTTGGAGTGCAATCACACCAAAAAGTATCAACAACCATACCCTATACAATGCAATCATKAATTAACATGAATTTAAATAAATAATTAAACATTTTAAATGAACTTTTGTACCTTGAGGATATCAACGAATGTTCAATGAGGAGGAATGAAAACTATTTGAGTAATTTAAATATTTATTTTATAAAATTTTTGATTTTCATAAACCAGTCTACAGAACCACTCAAAACTTGGCTCTGATACCACCTTTTGTAACGCCCCGATTTCACTTTAGAAGGAATATGATCTTTATTTTTAAATATTAAATGTAAGAAGTCTTGGCGTCAAAATAAATGTTGAATTTTGCTTGATAATATTGTAAAAAGAAATATAATTTCAAGTGTTCGAATTTACGTAATAACAATACATAAGATTTATGAATTCAAAAGCATTCGAGTTTACGCAACGGAAAATAAACAATTTAAATAACCAAGTTGCTATCATCAGAACTTAATAGGTAAGGTACCATTTGCCTAATTCCACCTTTATTTAAAACATAACAAAAATTTTGAAAATAAAAATTAACATCAAAAGTTTTATTCCTTTACTCGTCTCCCATTCAATCGATATCTTCGTTCGTACCTGAAAAAAATATTGTTGATTTGGGATGAACTCAACGCACTCAATAGTTACACTGACTTAACCAATGCAAAATCATACAACTCAGAAATAGCACAATTGACCATAGAACTCATAGTTTTATCGTAGAAAATAAGTTGACTGAAGATAAAATGCCCCGGGATATACCCAATGACCATTTTCCTCGGTCATAGACACATTAGATCTTTGGTTTTAATTCGTGGTTATAGCACGCCGGGATAAACCTGATGAACCTTTTCCCCGATCACAGGCACATTAGGTCTACGGCTATATTATTTTTTGTAAACATAGAATTTCATGATACACATAGCGCAAAGATTTGAGCACATAAAATTTAACATAGACAAGTCGGTGGTCCCTACCTCGTAAATAATGTTGTGGTAAATCGAGTGCAATGCATTTGTTGAATCCTAAGTCCCGTAATGCTCTTTACCTAATCAATTAGAAAATATATTTAATTAGTATATATTTCATATTTAAAACTCATAATAATATAATTATTTATTTAAAATAAACAAGACTGGACTGGAAATGAAGTTTTATAAAATATCATGGGGCTGGATTGAGGTTTTTGGCAAGGTGGGGGTTAAAATGCAAGGGTGACAAAGGATGGGGGTTAAATCAAAGGGATGGGAAAAGGATGGGGTCAATTGGTGACTTCTGGAAATGTGGCTGGGTATAAAAGGAGGAACTCAGCCCCTTTTTACTCCTCAGTCCCGTTTCTTTTTCTTTCTTTCTCCCAAAACAAAGGACGGCAATTCGGCAATCGGCGCAGCGCTTCCGGCAAAGACGTGCGGCGATGGCGTCGGAAATTAGACGACGGCGTTCAGGCATAAATCCCTCTCTCTCTCCGCCCCGGGCGATCTCCTTCTCCAATTTTGGAAATCGGCGTCGGCTGCACCCTTCCCTTCAGTTCTACCACGGCGGTGGTTCGGGAACGTCTCCAGGCGGCGGCGGTCATGGGGCATCAGTGAGGTGGCTCGACTGGTTTGGAGTTGGTGATATTGCGATGTTGGCAATGGTGACGGTTTGGGATTTGTGGCAGGGGTGATTAGAAATCCGCTGGGAGAAAATTGAACAAGAATTGCAGAAAAGTAAGATGGATCTTTACCTTGCGACAATATACAAAAAATTTGTTAAAAGTGGACATGTATGGATTTTTCCTTATAAAACAATGATGAGTTTATTTTTGAAGGTTAGGGTTGAGGTTTAGTGGACTCGGGCTAGTCATTGGGCTCGTTTTTGAAGTCCGAAAAGAAACTACCCGATTGACGAATTTAAAATTTTAAATCGAATAATTTATTAGGTGACCCAAATGTATTTTAAATAATTAAACAATGAAATTTTAATAAGTTATAATAGTTTTAAAATCAGGTTATATAATTTATTTGATAAACGTACTATTATAAATAGAATTCGTATTTTATTTAAAGCTAATAATAAAAATTAGTTTATAGTGATGAGTTTGAGACTAAAAATTTTTTTTTTTGAAGCATAATGATAAAAAAAAATAAAAATATGTATTTGATGCATGGGTGTTACAAGTGGCGCTCATGGAGCCGGGAGAAACAAGCCATGCTTGCTTTTCGCTTGGATTACTTTGATGCTTAAGTGGACCCCACAGAACTCGACCCAAACTCGCTCGGTGTAGAAAGCTTCTATTTCACACTCATTTTACTTGTTTTTCATTAAAATTCAATGAGGGCATTGCATGGTTTAAGTGTGGGGTGGGTAGGTGGTTAGGATCCGGGTGTCACAAAGCATGGTTTGTCTTTCTTAACTCCAGCCTTGGCGAAGTGACGCATTCTTGGCGAAGTGACACTTACTAATTGCGCATTTATATGGATGAGTCAATTTTTGGGTTTTTTGTGTCTTTATTACATTGTTGAGTAATCACCATATGCTTGGAGGTTTGAATAGTTGTCGGGTTTTTACATGTTTATGCCCTCATGTGTAAGGAGTTAAATTGTTGTGCTTTGTCCAAAACCCATCTATATATATATTCAACATTTACTCGTGAAAAGATTGCAAAACTCTAAAATCTCTTTCGACTTTGTTTTTCAAAATCCGGTGCAAACTAGTGAGTACCATTGTGTGAATTATCGGTCTTGCTTGCATTTTTATGGAAATTGCATTGAGGTGGCTTGATTTCACTCGAACATGACTGAGTTTGGAAATGACCTCGAGGCAAATATATCACCCTTATTCCGGCCATATCCAAATATATAAGCTACTTAAAAATTCCAAATGAGCTCCCTTGAGCCTATACCCCATTTCTTGTTAGACGAGCTCAATTTTAGCACTTATATCTTCACAAATTGTGAGGTGAGAGTGTATATTCTTAGTTGACTAGAAATGTGAGAGAAATCAATTGTGGGTTTCGGGTTTTGAGTTGCTTATACAAAAAAAAAAAGAGAGAATAAAACTCTGATAAAAATCACAAAAATCTATAAAGCGTGGGTTCCAGTGAAAAGATTAATTCAAAAAGGGTAAGTTTAGTAAAAAGAAGCAAATTCAAAAAGCTTCTAAGTGTTGTGAGATAAAGCCGGAAAAGCGTGTGAGTATACGAAAGGGTTTCAAATGAAAGTTTGGTGATTTGGGGAAGGATGAAGTATTTTTAAACTTCGAGTTCTAGAAGTTAGGATTTCATGTGTTATTGATCACGTTTGATCATGTGTTAGCCACTAGGTCCAAATATTCCATACCTTACCAAAGAGCCAACATTACTACCCGAAATAAAGACCTCTTTCGATTCTTGTTTGGTCATGTACAATGGGTGCTTTTGAGTTTCCTATTTGTGGAATCTTGACAAATTGCATGCATTCTCCGATTCAAGCGTATACACGTCCCATATAAACAAACACTTGAGCGAATTGAGCGAACACCCTCAAAATTCTATTTGAGAGGAAGTCATCGATTTGGTTTTTATCTGAGGAAGAGTAATACGAGCAATGCTTGACGATAACGAGTTTATGTTGATACTTTCATCATATTAAATCGGATAAGCACAAGGATTTTTCTTTCTACATAATGTTCATTGAATGTACATTCTCGATTCTTTTCGTTGTTCGAGGATGAACAAACCGATAAGTGTTGGGTGGTTGTTTTGCATGTAATTGTGGTGTTTTTCTCATGTTTTTAATTAGATTTTTATGTTGATTGTAGTAATTTTTAATCGAATTTCATTAGTTTATTCGTTTGTATGCTCGTTTTGTTGTTTTTTGTGTTTCTTGTTAATTTTTTATTTAATTGGGTTAAATGGATTCAATTATTTGGAGGTTTGGTGTAATTCTTGGATTATGATAATAAAAATTCTCATTTAATAGGTAGATTAATGATTTGAATTCAAGCTAAGGCATGAAGGCCAAAACTCAAGCCCAGCCTTGCCAATTTGCATGCCCAAATCCGTGCCAAGAGAAAGCTCCAAAAATGGTTAACATTCTTGAATGGTAGCCTAGCCTTGTCCATTTCAGCGTCAGCAACCTGGGGGCAAGAACGGGCATGATTTCCACGCCCAGACTCATGCCACCCAACAACTGCAGCACCCTTGGTGTAGGAATGGGCATGCCTGCCTACGCCCAGACTCATGCCACCCATCAACTGCAACACCCTTGGTGTAGGAATGGGCATGCCTGCCTACGCCTAGACTCATGCCACACAGCAAGTTCATCATTGTTCTTCAATTTCATGCATGTTCTTCATTTTATGAATTTTGCCTTAGCTCTTAGATTTGTTGTTAGATCTTGTGATTTGTCCGTGGAATCTAGGTGAGTGACACATCTAGATCATAGATCGAGTCCTTGATCATTTTTATTTTGAGTATTTCATATGCTTTATGTTGGATTTTGTTTTCATGCATAGTTCTAAGTTGAATCCTAGATCTACTCTTCGTTTCTAGTTATTTCTCGTAAAGTTTTGAACCTTCACGTCAACTTTTCTTGCTCTTTACATTAATGTTTTCAATTTTTGGTAAATTGTATTATTTTCAATTTTATGATCATGCATGGTTGTACTCTAGGTTGCTTTAGTTGTACTTGGTGAAACATTGTTACTTGCACTCCAGGATCTCCAAAGGCAAACCCCTTGCATTCATCCATAAATATAAGTTCCTCAAATGGAAAGAGAGCCTCAACGTACTCATCCTAATCCACGAGACTCACCACATCAATCTCTTCCTCAATTGGAGTCATCAAACTCAAGTCACCACTCACCACTCACATCCAAATCCCCAACATTCACCTTCACTTCCTTACACACATCTACACACATCCTCTAATGTAGCATCGATGCTTGAATCATAATAAACCAAGGGAGGATCCACAACATCAAGTATTGCTACCTCATCAAGAACTAAATATGGTTCCAAAATGAGAACACTAGACAAGTTATTATCATATAAGGAAATCGTTTTACATTATTAACTTAATTAATGTAGTCGGGTGAAGGGGTGCATGATGATGATAATAACTCGGATAATAAAAATGTGGGGGCATTTGAGGCGTGATGGTCATAACTCAAAATGTAGAACTAGGGAGCCTCGCATTGTTGACTATTATTACACAAATGAAACGAAGCATAATAATCATAGCTCAAATCATAAGAATGTGATAAATGGAGAGCATATAAAGAATTATATCTCGAATTACGTTTCTTGGAAGACGGGGCATAAGGCTTGTAATTCAGATCCTGGGGATTCAGAGAGGGTGGAGCATAATTATTATAGCTCATATTGTAGGTTGTCAAGGTGGGTGGAGCATAAGGGTCATACCTTGGAGAATATGAATTAGATATTGGTAAAACTAGTGCAAAAAAAACTATTCTAAAACAGACATTCTAGAACGCCTCAGGAGGGTACGTTCTAAATGTTATCCAGTAGCATTTTCGTAATAAAAGAGTCATATACTAGAATGACTTTAAAAAAAAAAAGCGTTCTGGTATATTCGATATCTAGAACGTCTTTGAAAAATGGCGTTCTGGTAAATTCAATATCTAGAACGTCTTTAAAAATACGTTCTGGTAAATTCAATATCTATAACGTCTTTAAAAAGACGTTATATAAAATACAATTATTAGAACGTATTTAAAAAAAGCGTTCTAGTATATCATATTATTTAGAACATATTTCCTAAAGATGTTCTAGAATGTAATAAAAAAAATTTACTTCCGTCTCCAACAAAACAAATCCCGTCTTCTTGCCCTAGCCTCCCTTTCATCTCCTCCCCCGATCCAAAAATGAAATTCCCTCAAGTGGTCATCCCTTACCACTAGGTACCTAACACGCTTCTCCGACGCGGTTTCATATCAAGACAACAAATCCCTCAACCGCTTGCTCTTCGTTTCCACTGACTCGGACGTCTACCTCTCTCTCATCGATTCTCTCAACACCTACAAGGCTTCCTTTCTTTCTGTGTTGCCTTTTTTTGCCCTATTAAACACACGTAATCAGTCCTTTTGCGAACTGAAATGTTGGAGCTCTCTGGAAATTTCACAGCTTTGAATTTGATTCTAAATAAGATAAAAAAACAGTGGATTGTTAGTAGTTTGAGTGATTTAGTATTAAATCTAGGTGTATTTGTGCTTTTGCGTAGTTGTAAATTGTTCAAAAGTGCGGATGCAAAAAACGGGAAGTGATTTTGGATTGTGAAATATGCTGAATTTTGAAATTGTTTGATTAGAGTTGGTTTATCATCAATTCGAAGCACAATAGAGTATGTTTTGCTGGGTTCACCCCTTTAAAATTTAGTAAATTGAACTATAATACTACATTGATCCAAATAACTACAACTGTCAGGTTGGATCGATTATTTTGTATCACCAGTAAGAAATCAGAAATCAAACCTCTGTGACTAGAATATTATTTTGTTCAAACTTTTGTGACTAAAATTGCTCTGCATTAGTATTTGTCATTCTAAGTCTACTGGCGATTAGATGAAAGTTTCTTTAAGCTAGGAGAAACATTTTTTTTTGTTTGGTTTCTTAAGCTATGGGAAACAATTTTCTTTTCTGCTTCTTATCCTAATAGGATCTTTTGTTTCATTACCTCCGAGTACACTATGTGCTCATATTAACCTGTCTTTTATTATTTTATGGTTTATTTGCTTATAGCCTTATACTGTGTGATTGTAGAATTACAAGTACGACAGAGAATTCCCTTGAGTGGTCATCCCTTACCGTCTAGTGGCTGCCATCGCCGCCCTCATCCATCGCCGGAGATCTTGCCGTCCACACAGAACCGTGTGTAAACCTTTTATAATATACAACCATGGCTTCCGACAACTATACCCCACAAGACCGCCATTTTCCACAAGCTCAGAGCGAAGTTTGAGAATAAGGTGATTTTGCCTTTTTTTTGTGGTATTCTATTTTTGGGTTGTTACGATTTGGATTTTTACGAGCATTGCTAAGATCTAATTCACATCTGAATCATTTTTGGGCTGACTCCTTGTTTCGAAAATGATGTTTGGAATTTAGATGTGTTTTGATTGCAATGCGAAAAATCCAACTTGGGTGCCAGTCACATATGAGATCTTCCTGTGTATTGATTGTTTGGGGGTTCATTCGTAGCCTTGGCGTGCACATCAGCTTCGCCAGGTAATTCTTTACTCCGATTTGACCAACTGTTGATTCTCTTATTGATTATGGGGTTGTGATTCTTTATTTCAGTATTTAATGTTAAATATATTAGACATATATTATATTAGTCAAATTAGCTATAATTAGTTTCCTAGACTGTATCCTAACCTTAATTAGCTTCCTATGATTTAGCCTACTAATTTGTATAATCGTTGTATATATGGTGACGGAAACGAATGAGAAAGGCAAGGGATTATATTCTTTCATGGTATCAAGAGAAATTAGGTTTTTTTATGATCTCTTCCGCTGCACCCTAACTCTTGGCGGCCCACATCTTCTTCTTCTCCGATCCACTTTTCTTTCTCTCTACTATGTCGGCCTCAAAGAATTCTTTTCACCCCGCCCTTGCGGTCTCTAATATTCGGAACCATATCTCCATCACACTTGAGATGGAGAATGTGCAATATTCTACGTGGGCGGAACTTTTCAAGGTGACGGCGAGGTCACACAAGGTGTTACACCATATCATCCCCTCTGATAAAGGGAAGGAGCTGACTCCGGCTTTGTCCGAAGATGATAAAGACCTCTGGTCGACCCTCGATGCAACGGTAGTCTCGTGGATCTATGACGCCATATCGAGTTACCTTTTGCATACTATTATTGAGCCGGATACTACGGCGATGGAAGCTTGAACTCGCTTACGTGATATTTTCCAGGATAACAAACATTCCCGAGCCGTAACTCTTGAACAAGAATTTTCTCACGTGCGTATGGAGAATTTTCCCATTGTCTCCGCTTATTGCCAGCGGCTCAAATCGCTCGCGGACCAACTGAAGAATGTCAGCGCAGAGATCTCAGATAACAGGTTGGTCCTTCAACTTGTTTCGGGACTCACCACAGCCTATCGAGGTGTCGGCACTTTAATTCGGCAGAGAAACCCATTACCCTCATTCTACCAGGCTCGTTCTATGCTTACTTTAGAGGAGGCTGGGATGGCGAAGGAGGCAGCGTTTGGTTCCGACTCAGCCATGGTCGCTGCCCAAAACTCTAATTTTTCTGATGGATCCGCGTCTGACCAGACGGGGCAGCCTTGGGGTAAGTATTACAATGATAGAAGAAATTATGGTGGTCGAAAAGGCAACAGGGGCAATGGGAACCAGCACGACGGGGGAAGAAACGGCCGTGGGGGTGGTCGGGGACGTGGACAACAGTAGCAGCGGTATGCGGGCCAGCATCAGCAGTATGCTGGCCAGTAGTGGGCCGCTTCTCCACCTTAGAAGCAATGGCTCTGGGCGCCATCTCCTCAATCATGGGCCGCCCCTCCATGTCCTTTTCCAACACAGAACTGGACCCGTCCAGCCCAATACCCGCGCCCGCAATCTGGAATATTGGGCTCTCATCCACAGCAGCCTCAAGCCCATGTCGCTTCTTACGCTGGTCAGCCCACTCCTTACACCCCGACGGATATTGAATCAGCGATGCACACGATGACTCTTAATCCACCAAATCAATCGTGGTACATGGACACCGGAGCTACCTCTCATATGACGTCCTCACCGGGTACTTTATCATCTTATTTTAATTTGAGCAATCATCATAATGCTATTGTTGTTGGTAATGGACAGTCAATTCCAATTCGTGGTTACGGTCACTCGGATTTGATTTCTCCTAATCGTTCCTTGTCTTTAAAAAATGTCCTTCATGCTCCAAACCTTATTAAAAATCTCATATCTGTTAGAAAATTTACTACTAATAATTCTGTGACTGTTGAGTTTGATCCCTTTGGGTTTTCTGTGAAGAATTTTCAGACGGGAATACCAATAATGAGGTGTGCGAGTAAGGGTGATATTTATCCTGTTTCTTCTATCAACAATCAAGCTACTAATTCCACTTTTGCAGCTTTGTCGTCTACACTTTGGCATGATCGTCTGGGTCATCCAGGGGTTTCTATTTTAAATGCTCTTCGAGTCAATAAAAGTGTGGACTGTACTCGTATTTCTAGTCCTAGTATTTRTCGTTCTTGTGTGTTGGGAAAACATATAAAATTGCCATTTAACTYTTCTACTTCAAGCACARGTTTGCCGTTTGATATTATTCATACTGATCTTTGGTCTTCTCCTGTTTTGAGCTCTGCCGGTCACAAATATTATATGTTGATTTTGGATGATTATTYGAATTATTTGTGGACGTTCCMGTTGGCTAAGAAGTCAGATGTATTTCAGACTTTTTTAGTTTTTAAAAATTATATTTTCACCCAATTTGAGAGAAAGGTCAAAACCATACAATGCGATAATGGGAGGGAATTTGACAACAATAACTTTTGGGAGTTTTGTAAAACTAATGGAATGTCATTTCGTCTTTCGTGCCCACATACATCCGCTCAGAATGGTAAAGCTGAACGGAAAATTTGCACCATAAATAATATCATTCGTACACTTCTTGTGCATGCTTCTCTTCCTCCCTCTTTTTGGCATCATGAGTTGCAAATGGCTACGTATCTTCTCAATATACTCCCGTCCAAAATTTTAAGTCATTCCTTTCCCCTTCAAATACTCTATAAAAGAAATCCTTCATATTCTCATATCCGGGTATTTGGGTGCTTATGCTTTCCTCTCTTTCCCTCAACTACTATCAATAAATTGCAACACCGTTCTACTCCGTGTGTATTTTTGAGATTCCCGCCACATCATCGTAGATACAAGTGTTATGATTTATCTTCAAATAAAATAATCATTTGTCGTCATGTTATTTTTGATGAACAGGTCTTTCCATTTGCTTCCATGCATACACCTACTCGTAATTCTTATAATTTTTTGGATGATGGCATATCACCGTATATTCTTCACAATTTACGAAATCAGCCACACTCTCATACAAATACGGTCCAACAACATGACGAGCCAAATGAGGAAATTAATCCTTTATTAGGAATTCCAGCAGGCCCAAGCCCAGGCCTGGCCCCTTCCTCGATTTTAAATCCCACAGGCCCACGTCCAGCTCCAGCAAACCCGTGCGCTGGTCCTTCCTCTCTTCTCGCTCCAGCAAGCCCACGCCCAAAAGGGAATTCTGGTGGCCCACCATCGCAATCTGCTGTTCCACTTTCGGTCAGCCCACCTTCGGTCAACCCACCTGCCCCACCTGCTCATTCTCCTTCTTCCCAGTAGCCCCGAATGGTGACTCAAAGTCAACGGGGTATTGTTAAGTCAAATAAAAAATGCCAAGCCTTAAACAATTTCGTTTCGAGGTCCCCTTTACCCCGTAATCCGATAGCGGCACTTCATGACCCGAATTGGAAATTGGCTATGGATGATGAATATAATGCTCTTATTAAAAATAAGACGTGGGAGTTGGTGCTCCGTCCTAATGGAGTGAATGTTATTCGTTCTATGTGGATTTTTACTCATAAAGAAAATTCGAATGGTGTGCTTGAGAGGCATAAAGCCCGTCTTGTAGGTGATGGGAAGACTCAACAGGTTGGCATTGATTGTGGCGAGACTTTCAGTCCAGTAGTCAAGCCAGCTACTATTCGCACGGTTCTGGCTCTATCTATTTCCAAGGCATGGCCCATTCATCAGCTGGATGTTAAAAATGCTTTCCTTCATGGTGAACTCTTGGAAATAGTATACATGCATCAACCATTGGGGTACCGGGATCAAAATTTTCCAGATTATGTGTGTCGATTATGTAAATCATTATATGGGCTTAAGAAGGCTCCCCGAGCTTGGTATAAGCGATTTACTAATTTTGTTGTGTCCATTGGTTTCTTCAATAGTAAGTGTGACAAATCGCTATTTATTTAAAGTAAGGGGACTGATATGGCTTATATTTTATTGTATGTTGACGATATCATACTTACTTCTTCTTCTGATGGGCTCCGGTGCTCTATTATGGACCATCTTAGCTTCGAATTTGCTATGAAGGACCTTGGTCCCTTGAGTTATTTTCTTGGGGTGGCAGTGACGAGACACAAAGATGGTATGTTCCTTTCACAGCGAAAATATGCCGAGGAGATAATTGATCGTGCAGGGATGTCGTCTTGTAAATCCTCTTCCACTCCAATTGATACGAAATCCAAGATGAGTGGCGTCTCTGGGGATTTGTACGAGGACCCCACTATTTACCGAAGCCTTGTAGGTGCTCTCCAATATCTTACGTTTACAAGACCATATATTTCTTATGTCGTTCATAGGTTTGCTTACATATGCATGCCCCGAGAGTTGTTCATATGCTTGCTCTTAAGCGTATTGTTAGGTAAATTCAGGGTACTCGACATCACGGCTTGCACCTCTTTCCATCCTCGACATCTAATCTTATCTCATATACCGATGCGGATTGGGGTGGTTGTCCGGATACGAGATGCTCTAAATCAGGCTACTATGTTTTTTTAGGTGACAACTTGGTTTCATGGTCGTCCAAATGACAACCCACTGTCTCCCGCTCTAGTGCCGAGGCCGAGTATCGAGGGGTGGCTAATGTTGTGTCCGAGTCTTGTTGGCTTCGAAATCTTCTTTTGGAGTTACTTTGTCCGATTAAGAAGGCCACGCTTGTGTATTGTGATAATGTGAGTGCCATATACCTTTCTGGTAATACGGTTCAACATCAGCGCACCAAACATATTGAGCTGGATATTTATTTTGTGCGTGAAAAGGTGGCCCGTGGCCAAGTTCGAGTTCTACATGTACCATCACGGTATCAGTTAGCGGACATCTTCACTAAAGGTTTACCACTAGTACTGTTTGAGGATTTTCGGGACAGTCTAAGCGTCCGCACTCCTCCCGCTTCGACTGCGGGGGTGTGTTAAATATATTAGACATATATTTGTATTAGTCAAATTAGCTATAATTAGTTTCCTAGACTGTATCCTAACCTTAATTAGCTTCCTATGATTTAGCCTACTAATTTGTATAATCGTTGTATATGTGGTGACGGAAACGAATGATAAAGGCAAGGGATTATCTTCTTTCATTTAACCTTATTGTAATTTTGTAATACGTATGAGCATTATCTTGAGAATATTGAATTATAATATAAGGCAATATCTTAATGTAATATAGTAAGGGGGCGTCTACCTTTGCCTAGATGGGTATAACTATCGAATCATTTGTGTTCTTTTCTTTCACAACCTCAAAATTCATCTTTTCTGTTCATACTCCATACCAACCGATCTAAAGGATTTCACCAACAAGTACACGAACAAAATCCGAGGTTTATATTCTATTGACATGATTGTTGTAAATTGGATTAATTCTAATTTAATGGTACAGTGATAATTCATGTTAATGAATTGTATAGGATTAATCTACGTGTCGTGTAGATAATCGTAGCATTTTGAATTTCTCAAATCCATTTATTGGTGAGTGAGAAATGATGCTTGGAAGTTGAACGGTTTGCTTTAATGCTTTTCGTTTATCCCACATTGATAGTTATTCAATGTGGAAGGGAGTTTAAAAGTGTTTAAATTTTAATGAGTGGACATCAAGTGGGCCAGCGGGTATTGTGGGCTTTGTGTAAATGAAGCTCACGCGGGCTCTTGGACTTGGGTTCGCCAGTCTGCCTTCGGCGATGCTGATGGCGGAACCGAGCGGATCCGAGCCCGAGCCCGGTCTCGATCCCGATCCCGGACCCAGACCTCGGACCTCGGTCTTTGGCCCTGGGCTCTGGGCCTGGGACTTGGGACTTGGGTCTTGGGTCTTAGGTCTTCGGCAATTAGTCCGAATTGGCTGGTTCGATTGAGGTGGTTCGTGTGGGGTCCAGGTTCTGGTTCAACCCTGACTAACCTTTTAGCCACATGTGGTTTTGACCCCATGTTTATTTTGTTAACTCCTGACCGTTTCGTAACGGCTGGCACCTGACCAGTCAGACGTTTTCAAACTTTTGAATTCAAACAGCAACGTATCTGCACGCTGAACTCGTCCAGGTGCATGCTTGATAAAGTTGACTGTTTGAACGCCATTAAAGAGGTCTTAATTGGCAGCTGTAACCCTAATTTGAACCCCTATAAAAGGGTGAGGCTCATGCATTTGTTTCGTGCACTTTCCATACGAAAAATCACCTGAGATAAACAGAGAACTCCCAGCAAACTGCATTATCATATATTTCGATTTCCGCACTCAAGTTTTATATATAGCTCAGTTCGTTTTCGACCAGTTCACCGAGCTCTGGTATTAACGGTGCTGTTATACCAGAGACGTAAGTCATTTTTTCTTTGGGAACGATTTGCCGAAACCGAAGGGCACTACCGGGGCAAATTCGTTTCGCGAACAGAGAATTCTTCACACTCGACTTAACACTTATTTTATAGTTTTCTGTTTCTTTCTTCTCTTTCAAGTTTCCAGTTTTTTTTTTTTGACTTACATTTTTTACAGTTTCTGTTTAGTGCTCGACATCAGTTGTAACAGTAGTAACAATCGCAAAACGAATTTTATTTGTAATTTTAATTTTTTAAGTTGTAGTATCCTTGACTGGAAAGTGAGATGTCAACATCCAGCACCCCGACGAGCGACACTATTCCGGCCTTCACCTCCACTACTTCGGCGACGAACGCTGCCCCCGCAGTCACGAACACCACGACAACTGGCATGCCTTCGCCAATCATGAACACTACTCAACCTGAGTTAATTATTAACCCAGGAACCCTTGACTTCTTACTCGAGACGCTGACAAAGCGCATGGCCCAGTCGAACTCATCCACAGCTTCGGCTGTTGGAACGATCCTTTTTGGGATAGGGACATCGGTCCAAAATACGTCAGCTCCGGCTGTGACCCATCCCATTGGGATGACGGGAACTTCAGTTCCAAATTTGTTTGCAACTGCTCCCCAAATAGATTAAACTATTTTGAATACCCATTCAACGGGTTCGATGGGGACTTTTGTACCAACGATGAACGCGTCGGTGCACTCCTCACGGATCATGCCCGCGGCGGCGGAGAAGCCTCCAAAATTCAATGGAGAAGGCTTCAAGAGGTGGCAACAAAAGATGCTATTCTACCTCACGATGCTTGGTTTCGCTAACTTCGTGAAGGAAGACGAACCACCTATTCCGGACAAGGATGAGACTAGTTTCCATGTTCACGCTGCCTTTGATAATTGGCACAATGGGGGCTATCTGTGTAAAGGTTTTCTTTTAAGTATCCTAGAAGATAGCATAAGTAATGTGTACTCGGATGTAAAGATCTCCAAGAAAATCTGGGAGGCACTTGAGAAGAAATACAGTTCCGACGAGGCTGGAACTAGGAAATTTGTAGTCTCGAACTTCATGGACTACAAGAGGCGATCCTTGGCAGGGTCATAAGAAAAGGAGGTAGGCTCGGGAGGGCTTTTCAGTGGCGTTTTTCGATCAAAGGGGACGTTGGGATTGGCCAAGGCCCACTTGGCCTGCTCATCCAAGCCATAGTGGTAGTACACCACAGCCTCTGGGAAAACGAATTTATAGTTCGTTTTCAATTAAAAATTGTATTAAAAACTTTTAAGAAACAATTATAATTATTTAGTAATTTATTTATTTATTTATTTAAATTATAATTCTCAACTTTTAAGAAACTATTATAATTATTAGAAATTTATTCAATATTTATTCGAAATCATTCGATTAATCCATTGGGTCRTTTTTAATCATTTTCGGTTACCGCACTTTAAAATCAAGGCCCAATGTCATAAACTAGGCCCAAGCCCACCAATAACCAAAACCCTATCCTTTCAAAATAAATTTTGTCTTGGTGTATAAAGAGCTAGTCCAACCTTATCTACTCAAACAACAACACATTTCCAGCTCTCAGTTTTTTTCACACAGCCGCATKCTTGCTTTTCCTAAAGCTTATCACACAGCCGCATTCTTGCTGAAACTATCCACATTCCAAATTCCATCACCATCCTACATACGGCCGCGAATAGGTAATGAAATGTTTAGGTTATTCTTTTGTGTTTCTAAAGATTCCCCAAGCCAAAACCAGCAACAACAAACAACTTGTAACCCAATCAGCCACGGCCCCGAAGGCCCGAATCTTTCCCCCATTCCGGCAACCCACGACGACTGCCGAGCTAAACCCGAAACCACCAAACAAGCCCCCAACACCACCACCATATCCGAACGGCCATCGTTTTAGCCGAACCACGAGCATCACCGACTACCCAGCCATGGCCCGAACCCACGAAACACAACCACACACCACCAAAACCCAACCAACTGGTCATTTCTTCGGCCACCGGACTAAGGAAAGCCGCTGCCAGCCAGCGACCCCATGGAGCGGGAGACCGCCGTTCTCCAGCCGCTGCCTCTGCATCGCCGAAACGAGAATCCACCCAACACCACCGTCCAAACCATCCTCACCAAAATCGCCGGCAAGCCCACCTGCCGAACGCCTCACCCGCCAAGTCCACCGCCGCCTTTACCATCCACCACCACACCCACCACGCACTCACCGCCGATCCAGCACCCTCCAACCCAAATCGCCGCCCCAGCGCCTTCCTCCGACAAACCCAGCCTTGAACCACCACCCTTCTTCGCCATTTTCTGTCGCCGGCCGTCGAGTGGCCGGCTGTTTCGCCCCCGAATTCTGAAAGTGGAGAGGAAGAGAGAAAGAAGGAGACGGCCGAGTCTTTTTGGGGGAGAAAGAAATGAAAGAAAGGAGAGAAAGAGAGGAACGGGCGGATGAATTAGGATTTAGAGCTGAAGGAGTAGGGCTGGGCTCCTCTTTTATTCCAACAAACTTTTCTAAAGTTGCAGATTGACCCCCAACAGTTTTAGCTCCTTTGCAATTGAACCCCCAGATCACTAGAAACTCCACATTGACCCCATCAACTTTGTTCCATGTTCAATTGACCCTAAAAGCTTTTGTCCTAGTTCAATTGAACCCCCAATTGATCAAAAACCCTCAATTCCGACCCTCCAACTTTTCGAAACTTCGATCCAAGCCCAATAAAACTTATTAAATTTAAATTGAGATCATTATTATTTATTTTAGTATTATATTTTGTATTTTAATAAATAAATAAATATATTATATATTAATATTTAAAATTTATTTAATTATATATATACTAATTAAGTATATTTTTCAAATGATTAGGTGACGAGGAAATCGGGACATAGGAATCAACCACGTGCATTCACTCGACTTATTTTCACGACTTTATTTCGAGGTAGGGACCACCGACCTGTCTTATGTTAAATTCTATGTGCTCAAATCTATGTGCAATGTGTATCATGAAATTCTATGTTTATAAAACAATATAGCCGTGGACCGCAAAAGTTGTCCGTGACCGGGGAAAAGGGTCATTGGGTTTATCCCAGCGTGCTATATCCAATGATTAAAACCAGGGGCCTTAAGTGCCTATGACCGGGGAAAAAGGGTCATCGGGGAAGCCTATGACCGGGGAAAAGGGTTATAGGGGAAACCCGCCGCGTTTTAGCTGCAGTCAACTGTCTTCCAAAGTAAAATTACGAATTCTATGGTTAATTGTGCTATTTCTGAGTTTGTATAATTTTGCATGAGGTATGTCGGTGTAACTATTGAGTACGTTGAACTCATCCCAAATCAACGATGTTTTTCTTTCAGGTACAAACGAGAATATCGAGTGAATGGGAAACGAGGAAGGAAAAAGGATACGTGTTATCCGTTTTGTTTAGTATGTTTTCAAAAGAATGTGGAATTAGATTTAAATCGTACTCTAGCTATCGTTTTCCACTGATAGCAATTTGATTGTTATTGTTTTAAATATTCCGCTGCGTAAACTTGATCATTTTGAAATCATGAATTTTATTATGTTATTGTTATGAAATTCGACATTTATTTGTGACGCCAAGATTTCTTGAATTATTTAAAATGTAAACCTAAATCAGGGCGTTACAAAAGGTGGTATCAGAGCCAAGGTTTTGATTGGTTCTGAAGACTCATTTCGTTTGTGAAAATCAAAAAGTTTATAAAATAAATATTTGGATTACTTAAATAGTTTTCATTCCTCCTCGTGGAACATTCGTCGATATCCTCAAGGTACAAAAGTTCATTGCAATTGTTTAATCATTCATTTAAATTCCATGTTAATTCATAACTACATTGTATTGGGTATGGATGTTTATACTATGGATATGATTGCTTTGTCTTGGGAATGGTTGATGATGCTTTTGATGTGAATGTGTTTGTATTGGAAATGGTTGTTGATGCTATTGGTATGATGACACTCCAAGGCATGGAGGATTTCATTATTTATGGTTTTTCGAAAGTCGACACGATGAGGTTATTTTGTTGACCAAAACATCGTTTGTGGCACTAGGCCAAAGAAAGAAACTCCTAAGGAAAACGTGAAGAGGTTTCCAAAGGGAAGGAGAAGGGGGAATACTTGGTGGCGTGTCGACAATGTTACGACGTATATTAAGAGTTATACCTCGTAAATTAATCAAGTAAATATTTTGATGACATTAGGATATGGCGTCAAATCGAGGAAGAAGAATCGGGAACAGGGCTAATGAAGAAAGTCCGACCCAGTTTAACCAAACGACTGTTGAGGCCATGGACACGATCTTCACCAACTTTTTCCAGCGTCTCCAAGATAACGATTTGGGGAATGGAGGCAACAACTCAAGGGCAGTGGAACAATTCCGCCTCTATCGAACGCCCACCTTCAATGGGAGAGATGGACCTGATGCAGTGGAAGAGTGGTTCCGAGCACTCGAAAAGAATCTTTCGGATGATAGCTTGTGACGACAGGCAGAAGGTCACGTGCGCTACTTTCCAGCTAACCGAGGATGCTGATCACTGGTGGGAAGGCTATTGGAGGAACTGTTCAGAGGCAGAACGAGTTGCTTTCACTTGGAACGAGTTCAAGACGGTGGTCATGGATAAGTTTTTCCCACGTTCCTATCGCGACCAAAAGGAGACCGAGTTCCTGAATCTCAAACAAGGGAGCTTGACGGTCACTGAGTACGAGAGGAGGTTTAACCAGTTGAGCCGTTTCGCTACGCACCTGGTGGACACCGATTTGAAGAAATCGTTGAGGTTCAAGAGAGGATTGAGGTCCCAACTAGCCGGTATCTTATCAGCACAAGGTGACCTTCCCTACTCGGAGATGGTCAAAAAGAGCTCAGGACGTAGAGGCAAGTCTTGGAGTGGATGAAGTGAAGCCCAAACCCACAACATTGGTGGAAAAGAGGAAGTGGGTAGGAGGAAGTTCCAACCAAAGCAAACAACAGAAAACTGGTGGCGGGAACAGACAGCAAGGAATGGACAACAAACCCACGTGCCGAAGTTGCGGCAAGAGACATTTTGGAGAATGCCTTCTGAGGCAAGGAAAGTGTTACCGTTGCCATCAGAGTGGACATACAGCGCCTTTCTGCACTGTGTTCGGTCAACAACAACAAGGCGGTGTAGTGCCAAGGCTTGGACCGGCTACTGGAGGAAATGCTCGAATGTATGCCATGGCACGCAATGAGGCTGAAGAGAATCCTGGAGTTATAACAAGTATGTTAACCGTCTCAGGAATTCCTGCTTTTGTGCTTTTTGATACGGGTGCTTCGCATTCTTTTGTGTCGAAGAAATTTCATGATTTAACTGAAGTTAAGAGCACTAGAGTAGAGGAACCCTTAGAGGTTGGTTTACCATCCGGAGACGTAATGGTCACGAACTTCATGGATAAGGGAGTGAAGGTCGATGTAGGAGGGAAGGATCTAGAGGCTGACTTGTATGTGATCGAAATGAGAGATTTTGACTTGATATTAGGAATGGACTGGCTCACGAAGTATCAGGCAAAGATACAATGTCAAGAAAGAGAAATAACTTTCAAACTCACAGAAGGTGAAGAGATCAAGTTCTATGGAGCCAAAACCAAGACGGTGCCACAAGTAATAACAACAATGAAGGCCATGAAGATGTTGAAGAAAGAGAGATGTCAAGGTTTCCTAGTGAATTTGGTTAGCAATCCAGCGGTAGAGGTGATGCCGCTCGAAGTGCCCATTGTTCGAGATTTTTAGGACTTCTTTCCAGAGGAATTACCAGGATTACCGCCCAGTCGTCAAGTCGAGTTCACAATTGATTTGACACCAGGGGCAGCACCAATCTCAAAGGCACCATACAGGATGGCACCGAAGGAACTACAAGAGCTAAAGGCGCAAATCCACGAGTTGTTGGATTTAGGTTTTGTCCGACCGAGCGTGTCACCRTGGGGAGCACCRGTCCTCTTTGTTAAGAAGRAAGATGGGTYAATGAGAATGTGTATCGATTATAGAGAACTTAATCGACTCACMATAAAKAACAAGTACCCGTTACCTCGAATCAAAGACTTATTCGATCAATTGAAAGGAGCGAGCGTTTTCTCCAAGATCGACTTAAGGTCGGGGTATCATCAGTTGAAGATMAAAGRGAGYGACATTCCRAAGACTGCTTTCAGRACGAGATATGGACACTACGAGTTCGTGGTGATGCCTTTTGGGCTAAGCAATGCTCCAGCAGTGTTCATGGATTTGATGAATAGGGTTTTCCACCCCTACTTGGATAAGTTCGTCATAGTCTTCATCGACGACATCTTGATTTATTTTAAGAATCGGGAAGAGCATGAAGAACACTTACGGATAGTGTTGGGAACACTTCGTGAGGAGAAGTTGTATGCGAAGTTTAGTAAGTGTGAGTTTTGGATGGACCGAGTAGTGTTCCTTAGTCATATCGTCACTTCTCAAGGGATAGAAGTGGATCCATCTAAGGTTGAAGCTATTAATAGATGGGCCACCCCAACGAATGCGAGTGAAGTTCGCAGTTTTCTTGGTCTAGCAGGCTACTATTGAAGATTTATCGAAGGATTTTCTAAGATAGTTGTGCCGATGACTCGACTTACGAGAAAAGGGGAGAAGTTCGTTTGGAGCTTGAAGTGCGAGGAGAGTTTTCAAGAACTGAAGAAAAAGCTCACTACCGCACCCGTCTTGACAATTCCCGACCCAACGAAGGACTTCGTTATTTACAGCGATGCGTCGAAACAAGGTTTAGGTTGTGTCTTGATGCAACATGGGAAAGTAGTGGCTTATGCCTCACGACAACTCAAAACCCATGAGACGAACTACCCTACACATGATTTAGAACTCGCAGCTGTAGTTCATGCTTTGAAGATCTGGAGACAYTACTTGTATGGAGGCAAGTGTGAGATCTTTACCGACCATAAGAGCTTGAAGTATTTGTTCACACAGAAGGAGCTGAATATGCGTCAAAGAAGATGGTTGGAATTGGTTAAAGACTATGACTGCACCATTAACTACCATCCAGGGAAGGCAAACGTGGTAGCTGATACGTTGAGTCGTAAAGGAGGACTGATGAGTTTACCTTCTGAACAAGATAAGTTGGTTGAGGAGTTCGCCAAGATGAAAATCGAGATGGTGATACCTCCAAGGAACACAAAGGGGATCTAAGCTTCGTTAGTGGTGCAACCAACTTTGAGAGAAAGGATCAGGGAAATTCAAACCCAGGATGGTTTCATAAACAAAATGAAGGAGAAAGTGTGAAAAGGGACCATCAAAGGTTTTGTTTTCGCAGACGATGGAGTTTTGTTTTATGAAAGTAGGATTTGTGTTCCAAAGGACGAGGGTCTAAGGAAAGAAATTTTGGAAGAAGCCCATTGTACTCCTTACACTGCACATCCTGGTGGTACTAAGATGTATAAGGATTTAAAGACAGCATTTTGGTGGAGGAGCATGAAGAGAGACATTGCTACTTTTGTGGGAAAGTGTCTAGTTTGTCAGCAAGTTAAGGCCGAACATCAACGACCGTTGGGTTTGCTAAGACCACTAGAGATTCAAGAATGGAAGTGGGAGCATATCTCGATGGATTTTGTAGTAGGTTTACCGCCATC
>BMAC01000227.1:97968-119665 GCA_014905375.1 Phtheirospermum japonicum | reverse complement strand
AGGTTAATCTTGATGAAGTAGATTGCTTAAACAGGGATGACGTGGACGTGGAGGTCGTTGAAGCGCCGATTACCGCAAGGTCAGCTGAAGTTGTTGAGGGACCAAACTTAGATGATGTTGACGAGTTAGATGACACGTTACTTGACTATTGCACCAGCGACGAAGATTCTCAAAAAAAACGACGACTCTGATGAAGAGACAGACGCAGACAGTGATGATGATTATCGAGAAGATTAGTGAGGTATAAATTTATATTTTTTTGTTAATCCCACGTGATTATTTTGGTACAAAATATTACTATGTGGTTTGGCCTGTTCTTCATTTTTTTTTTCTTAATCTCACTTGTTAAGCATGTTCTTCATTTTTTGTATGTGTTTGTTTTGGAAGCAAATTTTTGTATGTGAAAAGTAACTCTTCTTTGTTTTCTAATCTTGACGTTATTTGCAATTTTTGCAGAAATATGTTATGTGGATGAAGACGTATTGGGATGAAATTGATCAAGTTGCGAGGTCTTATGATTATTTATTATTGGAGGAGGTTGTGTGGGTAAATCTCGTTTCTCTCTTCGGAGTTTAGTGTCGCTCGAGGGATTTGTCTCTTACCCTGAAGAACAAACAATAAATTGTTAACGGATGATTTTTGTCTCGTGCATGGAACAAACACTTTCAGGAATCTATCTAGTTATAATAGTAGTTTTATATGCTTGGCAACTATTGGCTTTTGGATGAGACAATTACATACATGATTTTTATATCTTCTTTTGATATTTTCAATTTAATGAAAGAGAATGAAGGGCTGTTATCAATAGCTTGATTATTAAAATTAAAAAATTGTCCAGTTATCATATATGTGGTTTTCATTCTACAACTTATTTTAATTAATATATCTCTTTAACGTTAGATTTTTTTTAATATTATTGAGTACTTCAAATATTATACAATATATATATTAATTAAATTTAATTACTATTACATTCATAAAAGTTAATGAGAAATATGATGCCTTTAGTAACACAATTATGCAGTGATACCAAATATCATCTAATTATTATCAAATTGTTATCGGAAGAGTCTCCTAATTCTGTTCTGAATTTGTACCAAAAATAAAATTACAATGACAAATTCATATTGGACGTCAAAATAGAAATCTTTCATGTCAAAATAATATTGTTGCCATTCTTCTAGAACTGATGACAAATTGTAGCGTTGTCATGAAAAGAAACTTGATGTGACACCAAATATCGTCACCGTTATTAATGTCAACATTAGTGACAAAATTAATTCTGTCACAACTACAAATTTATCGTGACACCCAATTCTCGTCATATATTATTATATGTTTGTCATAAAATGGGTTTTCCGAATATTTTTTTTTTATCATCCCAAAATTGTGACAAAATACATTTGATCGTCATAAATTATGATTATTCGTGACGAAATCGGTGAACAACTGTGATGACAGTAAATGTTGTCATAGAAGGGTGTTATTCTATGACGAATGCGAAAACCATCACTATTGTTTAACATACCATGACGGAATTTTGTGCGTGGAAAAAAAAATCGTCACTGAACAGTAGATTTCTTGTAGTGTTAGGTATTATTGATAATTTTGTTGTATTTGTTGGCACCTGCTTTCTTATAAAAATTTTTTTACTACTTTCTAGAATGGTTCTACAAAAAGCCATAGTAGAAATACACTATCCAGAACGTGTTTACAAAAAATTGTTCTAAGAAATCACATTAATCTAGAATGTCTTTTCAAAACCCATTCTAGATATCATACTTTCTAAAATGTCTTTTGCAAAACTGGTTCAAGATATCGTACTTTTTAGAGCGCATTTTGAAAACCCGTTCTAGATATCATACATTCTAGAACGTCTATTTCGTAAAGGCGTTCTAGAAAGTTTATTTTCTAGAACGTCAGTTCGTAAAGGCATTCTAAAAAGTATACTTTCTAGAATGCCTTTTCAAAACCCGTTCTAGAAAGTTTATTTTCTAGAACGTCTATTTCATAATATTATTCTAGAAAGTTTATTTTCTAGAACATCAATTCCTAAAGGCATTCTAGACCTCTCTAGAACGCCTTTACAAACTGACGTTCTAGAAAATAAACTTTCTACAATGCCTTTACGAAATAGACATTCTAGAAAATAAACTTTCTAGAACGGGTTACGGAAAAGATGTTCTAGAAAGTCTAACATTCTAGAAGGCCTCAGATAACCGTTCTAGAAAGTCAGAATTTCTAGAATAGCTCCATACAGAACGCCTCAGATAACCATTCTAGATTTACTGAAATAGGGCGTTCTAGATTGTTATTTCTGCACTAGTGTGGAGCATATGAATCATAACTCTAGATGAAAGAATCATGAGGTGGGGCATAATGATCATAGCTCACATTGTGGGAATCAGATGGAGACTATGATGACTTATTAGATTTCCATGCCACAAATTCCACATGTCTTGGCACAAAGAGGAGTATGGGAGCATTTTTAGTAAGAATTTTTATTTTTCAAATAGGCCAATTCTTTCTCCAACTCGTTAATTGATTTTTATTCCTTATAGGAGCCTACAAATATGGTGGGTATCCTAAAGAGTCGGGATAGTTATAACAACCTTTTGGTCAATAATCTTGAGGCATCGCCCATTGATTGCTCCATTGTCAATCTCGAGGGTCGGAGTAATGAAAGTAAGGATCATTGTTCGGCATCGATTCTTCATGAATAAGTCCATGCATACACAACACAAAAAAATGTGATCCAATGCATCAACTGGAGAAAACATATAAGCAAGCATCAAACAAGAATAGAACACAAATGAAGCACAAAAAAAAAAATAAAAAATCTTAATTTGAAAATACAAATTAACAAACACAAAAACCAAGAATATTTTAGCCATCCACGGAAACAATGCCAAAAACTAATTAAAGTGATCTCTTGCCCTTTTAAAATAGAGAATTTTGAGGCCTTTATGAAATAGAATGGGGTCCATCATAGTGCGGCTAGCTTTTACAAGTCATATATCTTAAGGCAGACTAATCAGAAGTGATTGTTTTTTTTGTAATACAAAAAAATTTTTTAAGAAAATAAAATATATTAAAAATACACGGACAAATTGTTTGAGTTTGGCTTTAACATCTACAAAAATTAAAAGAAAAGAAGTTTTTAAAAGTAATATAAGAATGGTCTAGTGATCGAGACTCGTCCCCACGATTGATCAGTTTATTGAAAACTAGACTGCATAAGTTTGGGTTGTGAATCCCAACCTCAATTTGACTTCAATCCTATCCTTTTTGGTTTTAATCAACACCTGACATTAATCAAGAGTAAGCAAGACAATTAATTATACATGTTTATACAAAGAGTAGTCTAAATCATTAAAACCAAGAAAATACGCAGTTCAGCAATAGGAAAATAGAAAATAAAAAATGGGAAAAAGTGCTTGACTTTTATTCCTCAAAAATTAGGTTGGAAAGGCCTTAACCGGATTCTTGTACAGGGTAGTTTTCAGAATACAAGCCTTTCTTTCTCTAACTCTCTATATGTTTCTCTCTCTAGCAGATTGAGGATCCCTACTCTCTCTCTTAGAGAGATTATTTATAGTTTTCCTTCCAAATCCTAATTGGAAACGTGTCACCACCTGAGTGCACCAACTTACTTGGCCATTAAGCCAGTCACAAATATCCTAACCCTAATTAGGCATCTGGCACTTCCTCATTGGATGCATATCCCTTTACGAGTCAGTGAGTCAAGCCTTGATCATATCTCTTCCGCCGCCTCAAATCCGACCTGGAACTGTCTCGATGTCGAGCCGACCTATCCTCATGGTCGATCAGTCTTGGTTGAAATGTCCTTATCCTCTGAGCATACTCTTTCAAACAAAGATATAGGGCGAGCAGATCTGAACTCCCTATCAAATATATCTCGATGATTCACACGCGATTTCTATGGTGAGACGAGCAGACCTCCTGATCGATTAGTCGACCTCGGGTTTCGCATCACGAATATCAATCCGGTCAAAATAACATGTCGGGGATTACTCGATGATGGTCGGCCAGGTCAGCCGGACACGAGCGCACAGACTTGGTGCCTGCTCAGCATCGGTCGACCAGGTTGGTCGGCGTGGGCACGCGGGCTCAGCACCAGCTCGGCCATGGTCGGCCAGGTCGGCCGGGCATTGGCGCGCGGCTCGGCGCCTACTCGCGCTGTCGCCAGTCGGCCGGATGTTGGCGTGGCGGGCTCGACGCCCTGCTTGGCGCTGGTCGGCCAGGTCGGCCGGGTGTTGGCGCGCGGGCTCGGCGCATGCTCGGCGCTGGTCGGCCGGTGGCGGGCGTTGGTGAGCGGGCTCGGCGCTACTCGCGCTGGTCGGCCAGATCGGCCGGGTGTTGGCGCGCGGGCTCGGCGCCTGCTCGGTGCTGGTCGGCCAGGTCGGCGTTGGCGGTGCGGTCGGCGCCTGCTCGGCGCTGGCCGGGTGTTGGCCCGCGGGTTCGGTGCCTGCTTGGCGCTGGTCGGCTGAGCATGGGCGCGCGGGCTCGGCGCCTGCTCGGCCTGGTCGGCCAGGTCGGCCGGGTATTGGCTCGCGGGTTCGGTGCCTGCTCGGCGCTGGTCGGCCAGGTCGGCCGGGTGTTGGCGCGCGGGTTCGGCGCCTGCTCGGTCGGGTATGGGCGCACGGGCTCGGCGCTGCGGCGCTGATCGACCAGGTCGGCCAGGTCTGGGCGCGCGGGCTCGGCGCCTGCTCGGCGCTGGTCAGCCAGGTCGGCCGGGTGTTGGCGCACGGGCTCGGCGGCTGCTCCGGCGGGGTGTGGGCCGCTGGTCGGCCAGGTCGGCCGGGTGTTGGCGCGCGGGCTCGGCGCCTGCTCGGCAGGTCGGCGTGGTGCGCGGTCGGCGCCTGCGGCTGTCGGCCAGGTCGATCGGGTGTTGGCGCGATATGTTAAGTTGGTCTCAGATCTTGACCAGTTAATGCGCAATGACCCATCAACTTAAGATGGTCCGGGTCGACCCGTTATATAACGGGTGGTAACGTGTCCGAATCGGGTAGTTCCTTGAGTATCCTTGACTTGAGTTTAGCTACGTATAAATCTCATTTTGTACGTAGTCATTCAAGCCAGGTCGACTATCAAGAAGCCCCTGAGTGCGGAGTCGTCTACTCGTTTGCCGGGTTCGGACTCACCAATTTTTAGTGGTGCGTCGACCTTTGAGGCTTGATCCGGAGTATTACTGCCTCGTCGCTCCTTTTGTGGTATGTTCGGTGCTCTGCCCTGTCTGTCATGTTCGCTGTCGCCCACTTAATCGTACATGGTACGGTACGTCAGTGATTTGTACGACATGACAAGAGCTCTCATCCTCTTCCTCTTTGTCTTTTTCCCTTCATTGATTGTGTGGGCCTCTTATCCTCTTCCACCTTGAAATTAGTTTTCTTGTCCTCTTCCTCTTCAATAATGCTGGTTTGGTTGAATTCCCCTCTTTATAAATAGGTAGCACCTCATTTTTTCCTCATTCACTTCTTCATTTCTCTAGCTTTGTTGATTTTCTCAAGCCCCATGCACTCTTCCTCCTTTAGAAAAATGAAGCCCCTTGTTTTCCCTCTTCCTTTTGTTTTGTGCTCAGCTTTTTTGCTTGCCCACATCTCGAGTTGGTCTTCCCATATTTCCTAAGGTAAAAAACTTTCTTCTTTGTACTTTGTATGTTCGAATGTCTTATAGTTCGAGGTATCCTCCAGGAGACCTTGGTGATGTGGGTTATGAGGGTGATGGGAATTATGGTGGTGCCAGACCGGGGGGACCAGGGGGTTACGACTCTCATTTTCGTGTGAACGAGTACGAGAGTTTCTTAGTAGGAGCTGAGTTCGACGGGGGCCAGTTTGGTTCGGGCACCCAGTTCAGCCCTGGGGGCCAGTTCGACGTGGCTTGTGAATTCGGGCCAAGGGTAGAACTTGGCTCGGGTAATGCTCATGGCCTTGTTGACTTCCCAGGCCCGCTGGTCAACATGGTGTGAATTGGCTCGAGGGTTTGAGTTCGGACAAGACTGGGGTCCCAAGTGGTTCGGCTGGTCTTTTTAAGGCTGCCAGGAAATCGGTGGTGCCTCCGGCCGTGGCCGACAACTCTGATGAATCAGACGACCCGGATCCCCCTCGGGTGGGAAGGCGTTCTAGAAACATGAGGCTCCTGCCTGGTCTGTTGATGGCTCGGCCCAACGAGCCTGATCCTCCCCATCATTGGGAGAGACCGGCTCTGTTGGAAAGGGAAGAGTTGCCATTGAAAATCGCGGTGCAAAGTAGTACTTTAACTGAGAGGCACATGGAGGAATACCGTAATACTTATCTCATGCCTGGTGATATTCATTTATTTCTACCCTACTTCGGTGAGCAGATACACCGTGCGCCCCCTTCTTGCACGGCTCTGTTTCGTGACAGCTTGAAGTTCGGTATTTCTTTTCCGCTCTCACCCTATGTTACGCATTTACTTAGGAAGTGGGGTATTCCTCTTGCCCAAGTCCACCCTTTGTCTTTGGCCCGCATTCTGGGTGTTGTGATTTTGTTTAACGAAAATGGTTGGCCTCGTCCTACTTTCGACGAATTCAACTGGCTGTACCAATGGAAACCTTCAGGCGGACTAGGGTCAGGTTGGTTTTATGCTTCGGTCCGGGACGGTGTGTTCGAAGATCTTGTTGAGGGTCTTTTGGAGACCCTTCACACATGGAAGTCGTATTGGTTCTATGTGGGGGGTGATTGGCCAATGCGGAGACCCGACGGGCGTTCCTACACTCCGCCGCTTGCTCTTATTTCTTATCTAGGTCGGTATATGTCTTCTTTTCTCCTCGTTTTTCTTCTATTCTAATGCCTCATCATTTTCTTTTGCTTATAGCTATTCCGAAAGTTGTTAGGCCTAATGTCGAGTTCTTTGAACGCTTGTATACCATCTTGAGTTCGGATCCAGATTCGCGACAGTGTGGAGATCTTTTTGAACCTTATAAGTGTTATAGAGCAGGTCTACGAGTCTTTTCCCCTGACAGAGGCCTTRGTCGAGTCCTTCCTGGTATGGTCGGCGATGTTTATTGGGTGTCGAGTTCGGCTTGTCGTGACTGGTCGGCTCGACACCTCTTTTTTTTTATGTGTGTGTGTCGACCTCATGAGGTCGACTTTCTGATTGTGGCCTCCTTTCTTGCAGTGTTCTATCCTTTTTTCGACCGAAGCAGAGCTATAGATGCAATGGCGGAAGCGCGAAAGTATATGGAGAGGTTGAAGAAAAAGGCGACCAAGGGTGGCACGAGTAAACATAAGAAGTCAGCCCCTTCTGTTGATGCAGCGCTTGAGCCTGAAGCTGGGCCAGTCGCATCCCCTGATGCTAGTTAGGGGAGCTCTCGTGATGGGGGAGGTCTTCGCAGGCGTCGTCCTGAGGTCGACGTTGATCTCGATCCTGAGCTCTTGTCCTCAGCCTCAAGCTATTGAGCCGGTCTATCCGACGGTGTATTCGCCATACTGTGGTGAGGGGTTTTCACATGGCTTTGCCGTCAACGAGTTCATGGATCGTGCTTGGGCGCCTGATCTATATAACTGGGCTTCGGGTCTTCCTCCTCAAGAGCAGTTCGGCCTCATTGAGACCGACCTATGTCGGGCTATGGGTTCAATGATGTTCCTCCGTCAAGACTTCACGAAGCTCCGAAGCGCTTATGTTCAACTTCAAAATGACTTCCAATCTTTGAAGGACACTCATGCTGCTTGTACCGAGCTTGTTCTTGACCGTGACCAGTGGATGGCGAGGGCCAAGAAATCCGACCAGTCCTTGGCGGAGGAGCGGCGATCGACGAAGGTGGTGGTCAGCGAGTTGAACGAGCTCAAGGAGAAACATGCTGAGCTAATGAAGAACCATTCTGAGCAGGTCAATTCTGCTTTTGAGAGAGGAAAAATCGAAGGGGTTGCTCAGTATGAAGCCGAGACGATTAACCCTATGATCAGTGCCTCCCATCTTTCTACTATGCAGAAGGCCTACGACATGCTTGCGGGGGGTTCCTCTCTCAGACCTTGCTCAACATATTGCTGAGAGGAAAGCTGAGCTTGGGATGGGTGGCTCGGACGACGATATGGGCGGCTTAGGTGAAGAAGGTGATGATCAGGAGGGCGAGGGAGATGAGTAGGCTTTTAGCCTTGTTGTTTAGGTCGGCTTGTCACTTTTGGGCAGCTCGACTTTAATTGTTTTCTGTTTTGTTTCTGAATAATTCGCTGTGTAGTGAACTATTTTATGATCTGGTCGACCTCATTTGGCTTATGAAATTGGCTTTGCCTTTAGGAATTTTATCATTCCTGCTTGTACTTACTTTGCATTGTGGTCGTCCTCTTTTGGCTAGTTAACTTCAGAGTTGTGTTTTCTGGGTGGTTTTATAAACTTAAGATTGTTTCGATCTTGTGAACTTACTTTTAAAACCAACCTCTTTGTTGGGTTTGTTTGACTTTTGCAATTGAGCCTTACTTTAGTTTAGCTTTGCATTGTTTTGTGGTCGGCTAGATTGGACTGGTTAGTCCTAGTTTTGAGCCTTTGGAGTGGCTTTTAGCCTTGGTTATTTTCAGTTTTGTAAACTTATTCGTTGGGCCGACCATGTTGACTTAGGTCGACCCTAACTTACTTTAGTTATCGAGTTCCTTTTGGCTACCTGCCTTGGAGTTTTCTTAGTTTTTGTGAAATGTCCTTAAATTCTTAAACTGACTTGTTTCATTTGAACATGCACTCGAAGTGTGGTGTTGCTTTGATGAGCTTAACTTTGCATAGTGATGTCGAGCTATATGTGGTCGACCTATGAGGTCGGCTTGACATCAATTTTTGATTTTTTTTAGAGCCGATGAGATTGACCATATTGGTGAGGTCGACCATGCTGTGGTCGACCGATGTGGTCGACTTGACATCACAACACTCTTCTTTTCTTTTTCGCGTCATCATTTTTGAGGTCGACCATATCGGGTTTTCCCTTTGGGTCGGCCTCGTGATGTTGGTTCCAATATTTTGGATTTTCTGGTCGACCTGGTGAGGTGGGTATGAATCAGTTGTGTTTTGTTGGGGAATATGTGCTAAAACGAAAATAAACTTTTATTGATAATATTTTTTGAGATACACCGCGTTCCAAGGGTGTGGCAGCTTTGTGCCATCGAGGTGTTCTAACTCATATGTGTCGTGCAAAAGGGTTTCAACTATGCGAAATGGTCCTTCCCACTTTGGTTTGAGAGGTCCTTGGTTCGTTTCTAGGATGCGCTTAAGAATAAGGTCGCCGACCTTGAAACTTCTTTCCCTTACTTTGGAGTTGTAATATCGCTCACTTCTTTGTTTGTAGATTGCGTTCTTCATCTCTGCTTCTCTCCTCGTCTCTTCCAATAAGTCAAGCTCGGCTCGAAACGCCATGTTATTCTTTTCTTCTTCGAAGTGCGCCACTTGATAAGACAGAGTGCCAATCTCAAGCGGTATGTCTGCTTCTGATCTAAAAGCTAACGAGAAAGGGGTCTCGTTGGTGGACGAGAGATGGGTCGTCCTGTATGACCATAAAACACCCGGTAGCTCCTCGGGCCATCTACCTTTCAGGTCTTCCAATCTCTTCTTTAGCGTGTACTTGAGGATTTTGTTCACAGCTTCTACTTGTCCGTTCGATTGGGGGTGGTATGGTGTCGCAAAGTGGTTCTTGATGTTTAGCTCTCCGAAAAATGCTTTGAACCTCTTGCTATCAAATTGCCTGCCGTTGTCTGATACTATCGAAAGTGGGGTGCCGAACCTGCATATGATCGAATTCCAAACGAAGTTGATTATCTTCTGGTCGATGATCGAGGCCAGGGGCTCGGCTTCGGCCCATTTCGTGAAGTAGTCGACCGCGACCACTGCGTATTTGATTCCTCCTTTGCCCTTTGGTAGAGGACCAATAAGGTCGATCCCCCATTTGGCAAATGGGCACGACGAGTATATTGAGTTTAGGGGCTCGGCTGGGGAGTTGATATGAAGTGCGAATATTTGGCACTTCTCACATTTTCTGACCTTTGACATCGCATATTTCTTTAGGGTCGTCCAGTAGTATCTCTGTCGGACGAGCTTGTGCGCCAATGACTGTCCTCCTACATGGTTCCCACAAACGCCTTCGTGTACCTCTGTCAGCGCGTGCTCGGCCTCTTCCTCACTTAAACATCTTAATAGGGGAACTGATTATCCTCTTTTGTAGAGTTGATCGTCCAAAATGGTGTATCGAGCTGACTTGGTTCGGATTGAGCGAGCCTCCGCTCTATCTTCAGGCAGTGTTCCTTCTTCAAGGTACAGAAGGAATGGATTCATCCAACAACTTTTTTCAGCTTGGGGTTCTTTTGTTTGGTCAACTTGACTTGCCGAGTAAGCTGCGGCGGCGTCGAGTGCTGTCGTGGAGTGGTGGCTGACTGTTACCATGTTCAGTTCTTCGATACCTAAGCTCGACGCAAGCTTGGCGAGTGAATCGGCTGGGACATTATCGTTTCTTGGTACATGGATTACTTCGGCCTCAAACTCGCTAAGTCTTGCTTTGGTAAGTTCCAGGTATTGTGCCATTCTGGGCTCTCTTGTCTCGTACTCTCCACTGATCTAGTTTACCATAAGTTGGGAGTCGCTGTGAATTTTGAGATTTCTGATCCCCATAGAGGATGCTGTTTCGAGACCAGCTAGGAGGGCCTCATACTCGGCTTCATTATTAGTCAATGAGAATTTGAAGCAGACCGCCGAGCAGTAGGGCACCTTCTCAGGGCTAATCAGCACTATCCCGGCACCAGCTCGGCTGGTGGTCGACAATCCGTGCTTTGGGGGAATGATATGACCGGGGCGGCCATATTCTGCTCAGCTGCAATCTAGGATGCGGCTAATGCAAGGAACTCCTGAAAATTTTGGGGGTCTTGCTAGTTGTTGATCCATTTGAAAAAGGAGTTATCGGACAGTCTATTTTGTGCAGAGATAAGCAGGGCCTCGTCCCCACAAGGCTGGGATTCCGATACCTACTTTGTAAACCGGGATATATAGCTCTTCAAGGATTCATTAGGCTGCTGAACTATTGTGGTGATAGCTCGTTTCGGCGCGACGGTGGCTTTGGAGACCATGAAATGTCCTCTGAACGAAGACCTCAACTGAGGCCAGGAGCAGATCGAGTGGCGTGGTAGGGACCGATACCATCTCAGCGGCGCTTCATCCAACGTCATAGAGAACATGCGACATCGATATATGTCTGACGCGCCGAGCATATCAATGTAATTCTAGTAATGGCTAAGATGTGAGTCAGGATCACTGCTCCCTCTGTATAGTGCAATGGGGGAGGGATTTTCAATTTTCCAGAAAGGGGTTCAGAGAGGAGTTGAACCGAAAAGGGGGACTCGTCATCGCAAGCCGAGCTGATTGTGACGGGCCGTGCCATTGGTAAGGCGTTCTGGGCCGGGGGAGTAACTTGTTTAGCGTCTAGCTCGGCTATCCGTTGCTTCAGATATTGTATGTCGGCTGATTCCTCGACTAGTTTTCTCTGTGGAGGCACGTTTATGTTAGCGTTGCTCCTGCTGTTGGACGACCTGGTAGGAATGTCCTCTTGAGCTTTACCAGTTGGATGTCCAAGCCGAGCAAAGACATTCTGAGGGGAAGAAAATGTGAGGCGTCACGCAATTGGGGGTCGGTCGAGCCTACTCTTGGCATTCAGCTCGACCTCCTCTTCCAATTTTCTTTTCCCGACGTTCCTTGTTGCCTCCCGAGCTAGGTCCGACTCCGAGTGCTCTTCAAGGAGGTCGGCATTTTTAGCGTTGCCGACCACAACCTCTGGAGTCAAGATTGATTTTGCGGCTCTTTTCATCATTTCTTCGAACTCCTTGGCGAAGGTGGGGTGTTGCATGAACGACCTCACCTGTTCAGGGTCGAGCTCATTTGGGCCCGACTGAACAGTGTTTTCTTGACATTCTCTTGCAGGGTTTCTTCTTGAGCTCTCCGAAGGGTTCATGATGACGACCAGGGTCAGAAACTCCCTACCTCTCTCTTTTTTTTTACAAACTTCAGCCACGTCAAAGGTTGACGACCAGCAGCTTGCGTGAAAATAAAAGCCAAACACAAAAAATAGGAAACAAAAAAGGACGAGCTGATCGAGCGAGTGGAACCGTAGATCACAAGAGACCTTCACCTAGCGCCATTTTGTTTAGACCAAGAGTAGTCTAAATCATTAAAACCAAGAAAATACGCAGTTCAGCAATAGGAAAATAGAAAACCAAAAATGGGAAAAAGTGCTTGGCTTTTATTCCTCAAAAATTAGGTCGGATCGGCCTTAACCGGATCCTTGTAAAGGGTTATTTTCTGAATACAAGCCTTTCTGTCTCTAACTCTCTATATGTTTCTCTCTAGCAGATTGGGGACCCCTACTCTCTCTCTTGGAGAGACTATTTATAGTTTTCCTTCCAAACCCTAATTGGACATGTGTCACCACCTGAGTGCACCGACTTACTTGGCCATTAAGCCAGTCATAAATATCCTAACCCTAATTAGACACCTGGCACTTCCTCATTGGCTGCATATCCCTTTATGAGTCAGAGAGTCAAGCCTTGATCATATCTCTTCCGCCGCCTCAAATCCGACCTGGAACTGTCTCGATGTCGAGCCGACCTATCCTCATGGTCGATCAGTCTTGGTTTAAACGTCCTTATCCTCCGAGCATACTCTTTCAAACAAAGATATAGGGCGAGAAGATCTGAACTCCCTATCAAATATATCTCGATGATTCACACGCGATATCTATGGTGGGACGAGCAGACCTCATGATCGATTAATTGACCTTGGGTTTCGCATCACGAATATCAATCCGGTCAAAATAGCATGTCACGGATTGCTCTGCGATGGTCGGCCAAATCAGCCGGACACGAGCGCGCGGACTCGGCGCCTGCTCAGCGTCGGTCGACCAGGTTGGTCGGCGTGGGCGCGCGGGCTCACCACCAGCTCGGCCATGGTCGGCCGGGCGTTGGCGCGCGGGCTCGGTGCCTACTCGGCATTGGTCGGCCAGGTCGGCCGGATGTTGGCGTGCGGGCTGGACGCCTGCTTGGCGCTGGTCGGCCAAGTTGACCTGGTGTTGGCGCGCGGGCTCGGTGCATGCTCGGCGGCTGGTCGGCCGGGTGTTGGTGCACGGGCTCGGCGCCTGCTCGGCGCTGGTGCTGGTCGGCCAGATCGGCCTGGTGTTGGCGCGCGGGCTCGGCACCTGCTCGGCGCTGGTCGGCCAGGTCGGCAAGGTGTTGGCGTACGGGCTCGGTGCCTGCTCGGCGCTGGCCGGGTGTTGGCCCGTGGGTTCGGTGCGTGCTTGGCGCTGGTCGGCTGAGAATGGGCGGCGGGCTCGGCGCCTGCTGGGCACTGGTCGGCCAGGTCAGCCGGGTATTGGCTCGCGGGTTCGGTGCCTGCTCGGCGCTGGTCGGCCAGGTGTTGGCGCGCGGGTTCTGCGCCATCTCGGCGCTGCTCGGTCAGGTCGGCCGGGTATGTGCGCGCGGGCTCGGCGCCTGCTCGGCGCTGATCGACCAGGTCGGCCAGGTCTGGGCACGCGGGCTCGGCGCTAGTCAGCCAGGTCGGTCGGGTGTTGGCGCACGAGCTCGGCGCCTGCTCGGCACCGGTCGGCCGGGTGTTGGCGCGCGGGCTCTTCGCTTGCTCGATTCTCCTCGGCGCTGGTCAGCCAGTTCGGTCGGGTTTGGGCGCGACACGTTAAGTTGGTCTCGGATCTTGACCAGTCAATGCGCAATGACCCGTCAACTTAAGATGGTCCGGGTCGACCCGTTATATAACGGGTGGTAACGTGTCCGAATCGGGTAGTTCCTTGCGTATACTTGGCCTGAGTTTAGCTACGTATAATTCTCATTCTGTACGTAGTCGTTCAAGCCAGGTCGACTATCAACAATACAATTAAAAACCATCAAAACTGAGAAATACACAATTAAACAACCAATAATTTTCCAATTAATGGTTTTAAACTCATCTACGCTCTGTACAAACTGGGTCTAGCTTAGATACATGAAAAATAGTAAGAACTCAAATCAAGAGAATGTAAGAAAATCAAACGTGCAATTAAAAGCTGTGAACAAGAAATTAAAGCAAGAATGACAAGAAATTCACAAAGTTGACTTAGAAACGGAAGGACACCAAACATTTATAGCATAAATCAACCACAAAGTTTGAGTCTTTAAAGAAAAACACTAAAACAAAGACTATATCTAGATGGCAAGTAATTAAAAAGCAATTAAAGACAAGGGATTAAGGAATCTTTCTAAAAATAGAAATGAGATCCTCAATTCAAATTCATAAACAAATCAGTTCTCTAAAATTGAAGAAAAATAACCAAAAAAACAAGCACCAGATCTAAAAATCATGTTTTGGGATAAGGAAAACTTCCAAAACATGAGGGAAAAGAAAACTAAAACATGGAACTAATATAAATAATCGTTTATTGAAATGATGTCCAACAAAGGGCATTTGTAACCCCTCTATTTGTCCGAGCATTAAGGGTTTGTGCTAGGCTAGGTGTTATGCATATCTGTTAATGAGGCTGTTGGTGAGAGGGTGCACATGGCCTGTGACAAAGGTGCGCTAAAGCTGCTGCTGAAGTGCCAAAGACCTACTAAAGGCTCGTCAAGAAAAACACATGGTGTCATCTTAGGTGTTATACCATGGCCTTTGTGCTGAGTAATAGTGATTCTTTAGTGTAGGCTTGATGGGCAGGAGTGCCAAGAGGTCACCAAAGTTGTTCCAAGGCACCCTCTGTGTTGGGTCGATAAGCATAAGGGTGCACGCGCATATGCAGAGATGCCAAAAGCTAGCGACATTATTCGGCAGCTCAGAGGTTCACTTGGCACGATGATGTGGAAGCATTGGAAGGATTTCAATCAATGATTCTAAGGGACTCGATAGTGAGAGAGAGTAGAAGAAAATTATTGCTTTATAAGATAGTGAGATATGAACATCAATTGTTTATGAAGAAAGAAGTTTTAAAGCTATTGTCTTGGAATTTTAATTATCATCGTTTTCCTCCTACATTTTCCTAGTTAGTTTATAATACGTTAGTTTATTTATTTTCAGTTTAATTAATCATTTGTCCATCTTTATTATTATATAAATAAAATATATACTATTACAATTGTGGTACTCAATAAAGCAATTTATAAGTGTTTGTGAAATAGAACCTTGCTCATCACTACTATTGTCGAAACCCGTACTCTTGCACTATTTCAAATAATAATCTAATAGTGATACATGATCTCTCGAGAACATATTCTAGTTGCTACTATTTGTTCATTACATGCTCTTTATTTAGCAAGTGAAAGAACTCATGCCTAGTCTTGGTGTTGTGAAAACGCAACTATCAAAAATCATGCCGATATGCCAAGAATTTATGCTCACCCAACACACCAATATCAATGTAATTTTTTTAAATATCTAACACTAAAAATTTCTTACTCAACCCAAAATACATGACGATCAGAGTGACTTGGCCACCATTACAAATATCTCCACTCGTTTTTGTGGCTACCCTCATAACACACTCATAAATAAATGACCACATCTTACCGACACACTAATGAGCGCATCTCATGAAGCACCTCCATCTCTCGAATGTTAACTTCATAAATATTAGAATGAGAATATTGATTACTCGATAGAATCATATGCCTATACCTCAAAACGGGAGTGCGTATCAAAGTCTCCTTAGTCAAACTTGGGTTGTGATGTTCTTTTTCCATCTTTCCTGGATTAATCAAGCTTGGCCTCCATGGAATCATCTAATTGTATGAATATCTTCTTTTCCATTTATCTTACTGATAGATAAAAGAGCTTGTCACTCAATTGGAAGAGTATATATCCACCTCGCTTGGACTTGCTCCAATTACACGGTGCTCCAGAATTCAATAGTCGGGACTTTAAACATATCCCAACACTTTGTATAGAAAGTCTTCCATCTCATCTCCTAAAATAAGCGATCGACTTTGCCATACAAGCCTAAAATCTCAAGGTTATCCTTCAGCGCAAAATATGAAAGAACAATAACCCTCTACAATAAAATATGACAAGATTTGCATTAAGTTTGATGGCAGAGACTAAAATCATATTAGCCTTGCTTTATCGATTTTTCTCCTTTATTAGACGTCGTCTTGATTCTTACAATAAATGTTCATTAATAATATAACCCAAGACAAGGAATAATTCAAAGAAACTCAACAAAAATATAGAATCATATGATCATAAAACCTCAATACAAACTCATGCACAAAAAGGTGTAAATAAACATCTTCAATGGAAAATCATAAGACAAAGACACCAACAAACCTAATCATGCTCCTAATACTAAAATTCAAAATTAAATCTTTAGAAAAAATATAAGAAAAATTAAACTTCAAAAGAGAATCCAAAATTCAAACCCTAATCTGAAAACTTACAAGTTTTCTTCTTTTTCCTAAGCCGATTCCCTGAAAAAGTGATAGATGATGATAAAAAGTGTTTTTTTTTTTGCAAAAGTAAAGTAAAGTGTGTGTGTCACACACACACACACACACACACACACACACACACATATATATATATATATATATATATATATATATTATTGTGATTTATTTATTTTGTGTAATTTTGTTGTAATTTGTTGCAATTTTGCTGTAATTGAAGCTGTAATCGAAGAGTAGAAATGGGAGAAAAATGAGAGATTAGGAAGAGAAATTGGTAGGTGAAGATAATGTAATACTTAGCTTGAATTTCATAAATATCTTCCCTTATTTATAGTCATAGGGGGGACCATTTACATAAGATGCCCTAATTGAAATAATTAAAAAAAAGATACAATAAGGTAGGGTCCAAAAAATAAATTATTATAATCTGGCCCATTAATTTTAATAATAGCCCAGCAAGAGCATCCCACAATCCATTGCTCCTAACCGGTACCAAACCCTTTAACCCGACGACCCGAACCGCCCTTCCTCCTTTGCTTTATCTCCTTCCTTACCCGATTCTCTCTACCTAAAATCAATTTCAATCCCTTCCTTTTCAATTCGCCCGACCTTGCCTTCAACCTTGCCAATCCCAGCCTCTGTGATCATCTCCTAACTCACACTCAAAACAATACCCTCCTGATTTTCAGATCCTTGACCGCAAGGATCGAAAGTTGGGAACTTTTTAACAATTAGCTTCCTATCCTCCCACGAATTCAGATCCAATTATGGGTTCCCCCACTCCACCAGAAATTGTTCAATCCTTTCCCCTTTCCTGTTGATAATACGCTTCCCTAAGACTCGGTGAGGCGCAATTCAAAAGATCTCATCGGTGTCGACCTCCGCCGGCTCCTCAAGAGGTAGAGTATATGCTTTAATTTTCTTTTTCAGTAAGGACACATGAAAAACGGGATATATTTTATAATCTTTTGGTAATTGAAGCTTATAGGCCACTTTACCTATTTTCTGTATTACAGTGTACGGGCCGTAGTATTTGGAAGATAGCTTCAGGTTCTTGCGGAGGTGTAGGAAATTCTGCTTGTAAGGTTGGAGTTTAAGGTACACTTTATCCCCTAACTCAAACTGTTTGTTTGTTCTGGCCTTGTCTGCATTTGTCTTCATGCAGTTTTGTGCATGCATTAAGTTTTCCTTGATTAGTTTCAACATGATTTGTATTTGTTGCATTAGGTCTTTAGCTTCCCCTTTTTGTGCATCCATATAGGGTCCTGTAAATAAGAGTGAAGGTGCATACTCGTATTGGGCCTGAAAAGGGGTCATTTTTAACCCAGTGTGAAAGTTGGTGTTATAACATTGTTCAGCAACTGATATCCACTCGATCCATTTCCTAGGAGCATTACTAGTCATGCATCTCAGGTAGTTTTCTAGGCACTGATTCAGCCTTTCTGTCTGTTCATCTGTTTGGGGGTAGTAGGCTGATGAAAGAGTGAGTTTTACTCCTAGCATCTTCGATAGGTCCTTCCAAACTGTACTTGTGAAAACCTTGTCCCTGTCTGATATGATTCTTACTGGTAGGCCATGCAGTTTGTAGATAGTGTCCAAAAATAATTTGGCTATGGTATGTGCTGTGTAGGGGTGAGAGAGTGCTATGAAGTGGCCATACTTAGTAAATCTGTCAATTACTACCAAAACCATATCTTTTCCTCCTGATTTAGGCAAACCCTCCATAAAATCCATTGAAATGTGTGCCCAGGCTTGTTTAGGAATGGGTAGAGGTTATAATAGACCGGGGTGCCCCTCATTATCCGGCTTGTTCCTCATACATACATCACATGAATGCACAATTTTAGTAACATCCACCTGCATCTTAGGCCAATAAAAAATCCCCTTTAGTCTCCTGTAAGTACCATTCACCCCATAATGACCACCATAGGATGACTCATGCATATATGATAAGATTTTTCTCCTGACCTTGTCATCCTGTCCCACCACCAATCAGCCTTTGTACCTAAGTACTCCCCCACTGTTTGTATAATCTGGAAAAAGGGTAGGGTTCAGACTCTTAGTTGTAAGGATCTTAGTACAGTAAGGATCATTAACATAGGTAGCTACCACATGTTGCATCCAATCTGGAATCACCTGGGTGATAGCACCAAAACTGTTCTCATCCTCCTCTCTCCTTGATAAGTCATCTKCTGCTCTATTCTCAACCCCTCTTATGTAGTGTATCTCATAGTCGAGCACTAGGAGTTTGGTGATCCACYTATGTTGCATGGGTGACCTCACTCTTTGGTCGAATAAGGGCTTTAAAGCTTGTTGATCAGTCCTGATAATAAAATTGTGCCTCTGTAGGTAATATCTCCATCTCTAAATAGCCATTAGAACCTCTAGGAAATCTCTCTCATATAAAGATAAGCTCTGGTTCTTTTCACAGAGTGTCTTGCTCATGTAGGTAATAGGTTTGCCGTGTTGCATTAAGACAGCACCCACCCCATGTCCACTAGAATCAGTTTCCAAAACAATGGATTGGGTATAGTCAGGTAGGGTCAAGACAGGAGTAGAAATCATAGCCCTCTTCAGTTTCTTAAAAGCCTCCTCTGCCTCACTCTCCAATTTGAACTWATTTTTCTTCACCAAGTCTGTAAGTGGTTTGCAGATGATACCATATCCCTTYACAAACCTTCTATAATATCCTGTCAACCCTAGGAAGCCCCTTAATTGTTTGACAGTGGTAGGCCAAGGCCAGTTAACCATGCACTCTACCTTGTTTGGATCAGTAAGACACCCCCTCTTCAGATATAACATGCCTTAAGTACTCAATTTGTTTTTGACCAAATTGACACTTACTCTTTTTAGCAAACAAGGTGTTATCCCTTAATAGAGTTAACACTTCCTCAAGATGACCTAGATGTGACTACCATTTACTGCTGTAAACCAAAATATCATCAAAAAATACCAATGCATACTTCCTCAAATACCCTTTGAAGACTTGGTTCATTAAGGACTGAAAGGTGGCAGAGCATTACACAACCCAAAGGGCATCACTAAAAACTCATAGTGACCATGGTGGGTACTGTATGCAGTGAGATATATGTGCTTTGGACTCATCAAAATCTGAAAGTAGCCTAATCTTAAGTCAATTCTTGAGAAATACTTGGCACCAGAGAGCTCATCAAGCTGTTCCTCAATCACTGGAATAGGGTAATCATGTTTCACTGTCATTTCATTTAAGTACGTAAAGACTACACACATCCTCCAAGTTACATACTTCATTTTCACCAATAGAACTGGAGAAGCAAAAGGGCTTTTACTATTTTGTATCATTCTTGACTCTAACAACTCTTGAACAATATTTTCAATCTCATCCTTGTGGTTGTGGGAGGTCCTATAGGGATACTGATGTTTTGGCACACTACAAGGTTTAAGAATAATCTGATGCTCCACTCCCCTGCTGGGAGGTAGCCCCTTGGGTTCTCTAAAAACAGCATCAAATCTTTTCAGCAGTTCACTTAGTTCCTTGTCTTCCTTCTAGTCATGCTTGTTTGTGTGCAAGACATGGATTTCTTCTACCTGTTCCTCATAATCATTATGTATCGATTCAAACAGGGTGTGTTCTGTAATAAGTTGGCAGTGAATTGTATCAGTCAGAGCCTTTAGTTTAATCCTCTTCCCTCCCAGGCTCACTGTCACTGACATAGCTTGATAATGCAACTTAATAGGGGAGTTCTCCTTAAGCCAATCCCCTCCTAGGATAAGATCACAACCTTCATGTTGCAAGAGTCTCAGGGGGTAATTAAATGTTTAGTTCTGCATTTTCCATCTAAAGTCCTCAACCTATTGGGAGCTCAACAATTTATGTCCATTAGCCACCTTAACCAAGATAGGTTTAGTGGGTCCCACATCACAACCTAGTTCTATGGCAGTTGACTCCTTAAGGAAACTTAAGGTGCTCCCTGAGTCCAATAGTACATGTAGTTGCCTGTCACCACAATTTATTTTGTGTAATTTCGTGTAATTTTGTTGTAAGATATTAGGGTTCCAATTTAGGGTTCCCGCACTCCACTAGAAATTGCTCAATCCTTTCCCCTTTCCTGTTGATAATACGCTTCCCTAAGACTCGGTGAGGCGCAATTCGAAAGATCTCATCGGTGTCGACCTTCGGAATCTCCTCAAGAGGTAAAGTATCTGCTTTAATTTTCTTTTTCAGTAAGGACACATGAAAAACGGTATGGATTTTAGAATCTTTTGGTAATTGCAGCTTATAGGCCACTTTCCCTATTTTCTGTATTACAATGTACGGGCCGCAGTATTTGGAGGCTAGCTTCAAGTTCTTGCGGAGGTGTAGGAAATTCTGCCTGTAAGGTTGGAGTTTAAGGTACACTTCATCCCCTAAATCAAACTGTTTGTCTATTCTAGCCTTGTCTTCATTTGTCTTCATGCGGTTTTGTGCATGCATTAAGTTTTCCTTGATTATTTTCAGCATGATTTGTCTTTGTTGCATTAGGTCTTTAGCTTCCCCATTTTGTGCATCCATCACTAGTGGAAAAACAGTGATTAGAGGCGGTTTTGCACCACCTCTAATCAAGGCGCCGCAAATACTTACTGTAAACCGGGCGGCGGTTCAAACCGCCGCAAATAAAGAGAATAGGGCGGCGGTTTTTATCAAGAATCGCCGCCTATAATCTTTATAGTTGACTTTGAACCGCCCCATAATTCATAAAAGGACGCGGTTACTTTATACAAACCGCCGCAATTATTATCCAGTCAGAGGCGGTTATTTTATCAGAACCGCCTCAAACTTCCATTTGAAAAAAAAATGAAAATATCTCGTTTCTTTCCTTTAGACCTTGTTGCTGCTCCAAATACCAATACTAACATCAACCAATCAACCAACCAAATTATATAGATAATATTAAATCAAACCAACATATAAAATCGACATTTATTCTCAGCTCTAAAAATGCATTTTTAAAGTTTTAAAGATAGACATCATTAAAACCCTCTATTGATTAATATACCAAGGAACTGCTAAAATTTATTAATGTAGTGAGATATTAAATAATTGATATTAATGAATTGAATATTAAATTTATCGAGGTTTTAATGTTCTTTTAATCTGGAAAATAAGAGAGAAAACATCCATATTCAATAATACTATGTTTACACAATTTTTTTATTTCCTGTTATGTATTTCACATATTTTTATTATAAAACATACATAAAAGAGGAAAACAGGTTTGAGCCCCGAGACTCCCTATTTCATGAACCATACCTTTATTTTT